>OW052221.1:169667475-169734975 GCA_932526605.1 Nephrotoma flavescens | reverse complement strand
TCAGCTCACAAATTCTTGTTAATGATATTATAGCTTTGTTCCTCAATTTACAATTTTCAAAAATATTCGTGATCTTAAGAATTCATTTATTTAAATAGATTATGTACTTTAAATTACAAATTAAAATTTATCTCGATTTTATTTTATTTGTTATTTTATGATTTCCGCAGTGATTAAAATTCAAATTTTTAATGATTTTAACTAAATTTTTATTTTCTGTCATTTTGCGTGTTAAAATCATGTTTTAGTATCTTGTTTTTATGTTTCTTATGGCGTTTTCTTTTAACAAAAAAACTGGAAAAAAATTTTGTTTTTGATGTAAATCACATTTTAGCGGAAAAAATAGCAAAAAAAATTTTTTTTGATGTACATCAAAAAATGGAAATATAGATTTTTACTTCCATTTTAACTACCACGTACACATATTTATATATGTACATATAATACGTCAACCGTAAATATTGTCAAATACGTCAAACGCGTCATTTGAAATTTTTTCAAAATGGTTTGTTATTGTTTTCGGTATCCCTTTCGGGTTTGGACACGGGTAGACACACTACGCTACACATCAAATTTTTTTTTTTTTTTTTTTTTTCATTTTCTTTTTAACTATCCGAAATTTGATTTACATCAAAAACGTAAAAGAATCCGCTATTAATAACTTGAACCGTGAAGTGTAAGTCATAAGTTTGAATATATTGAATACAATTAAGAAGTCAATAATAAGCATACAGTTTGTTTTCAGGTTTAATAAATAATACGAGTATATGTTTACTGACTATTTTAACGGCCAGTTTGCCAAATGCTAATGACTTTAGAGAAATTATTAATGATTTAATATTAATTATTAATATACATAATTCAATTTATTATTAATATAATTCAAATAACTATGGGTTCAGAAAATTATATTGTAAGTTATGGAGTTGTAGAGGATTAAATTAATAAATATTTATATTATTTAGGAAACCGGTAGATTAATTAAGAATGAATTTCAGAAATCTTTAGATGTTATGAAGAAATATTTCTTTGAAATATTAATTGCTGGTCGTGTAGATTAGAATTATGCTGTCATTATGTTAATAACTATTGGCTTTACCTAGGTATTTGTAACCGAACTGATCCACTTAATCAATTAATCAATTTTGTTTAGGTAGCTGATAAGTATTAATGTAGAATTATATTACAGAAAATTTCCAGATGCACGTGAAATATTATTTTTTCTCAGGTTTTGATTTAGTGAGGCAATTGTTGACGATCAAAGCAATACCATCGTTATCCATTAAACCTATTAAGCCTTTATCCTTCCTCCAGTAGATTAGAAGTAGATTAGAATTGTGTTGTGCCGTACGATCGCTAGGTGTCTGCAACCGGATCGTTCTGTCCCAAAAAAAAAAAAAAACCTTTCCTATCCTTCCTATTGTTATGTGTAAACAGGCTGTAGGAATAGGCCCGGCGTTATCCGGGACTCTTGGCTAGCACTTGGTTCTACAGTCCAATCAATCAATCAATCAATACATATTTAAAAAATTTCAAAGCGACCAAGAAAGATTTAGTTGGTTCTTAATTAATAACGGAATAATTATTTTACGTGTAATCAGTTTTTAAACTCCGTACCGTCTGTTTATCTATGCTCTACCCGTGAATTATGTATGTGTAAATTAAAACATATTAATGTACGAAATATATAATTGGGTCCTTGTACATCTTTATTTTAATCGTTTTATATATTTTGCTACCCACAAAGGTCCATTTGTTTCCTAGATATATCATCCTAGATCTAAAATAATAAAATATAGACATGCAAATATCAACAAAAATGGCAACTA
Organism: Nephrotoma flavescens; assembly: GCA_932526605.1. Taxonomy (NCBI): domain Eukaryota; kingdom Metazoa; phylum Arthropoda; class Insecta; order Diptera; family Tipulidae; genus Nephrotoma; species Nephrotoma flavescens. The sequence goes on along the minus strand of OW052221.1, from coordinate 169,733,146 downwards.
AATTAGGGGCGGTATGTTGTACCATCACTTCGAATCGAAAAAAATCGAATTCGAAAAAAGTCGAATCGAAAAAGTGAAAGTTGTATCATTTTTGCTTTTCGAAAATGATACAACATACCGCCATTCGACTTTTTTCGAAAGTCGATTCGAAGTGATGGTACAACATACCCACAGTACACATAATAAAGGTAATAGCTGTGTTCCAATGGAGAAAGCAAACTACTCACAAGTACTTGTATCTACTCGCAGCTACCCATGCTCAAATGGTAGTGTAGATGTTGAAAGTAGTTACGCATAAAATTAACGGTAGGTATTTTGGTTCAAAAAATTCTAATAGATGGCTTTGTGAGGGGTAGGCTATGTTGAAATGTCAGGACAAACAATATTTTTTGTTTACTTTTGTGAAATAGCAAGCGATTTTTGACATATTCTTCTTTTCGGCCGGCGTATATCATAATCAAACCGTTGCCTTCATTATAAGACCAGTTCTTACTCATTTTTGAGATTTTATTGTTGATTTTAGTCAAAAAAAATTAATTTTCCAAAATAAGACGACAGCAAAATTATACACATAGCTAACTTTGCACACAAAAAAGGTTATGTTTTACTTCTGTCATAGTTTTAGCTCGTTCCATTGGTTATCTACTTGCAAGTACTTGTGAGTAGCAAATTTGTCCCATTGGAACACAGCTAATATATTGCGCATCTGTCAATCAACAATGGCGGAACATAGAAACCTTTTTATAATAATTTGTATACGTATGCATATGTACATGCCTAGTAAATCTTAAAAAATAGATGTTATTTTAAATAAATAAAAAAATCATTTAATTCAAATACATTTATTTATGCAATTATTTTATTAAGTTTTCGTTTATTATATGGGATAGGTCTGTTACATTCACCTTATTAAAAATTTTCCATAGCTGCGCGAAAATGAACGAAAATAGAACCAATGAAAATATTACCTCTATGTGTACTGTGCAACATACCGCTCTAGATTTTTATGGAAGAAAGAGACAGAAAATAAGTCACCTCGCCAGCTTACTTATTTGAATAAGTTAGGTTCCACAAATAAGTATTCGTTTCGAAAACAGCCTCAGAAAATGTTTTGTTGTTTACTTGATTTATATTCTCCATTAAAGGTATGTTTTCTTTAACCTTCATGTGAGTGAAGAAAAAATATCTTAATTTGTGTGATTCGTCCAAGTTGTAACATTTCTCAATTTTAAATATGATCGTAATCTACCAATTGAACTAGAAGTTCTCATAAAATTTAAAGTTTTATTGGAAGTAAAACATACAAAAATAGACATCTAAAAGTGCAAAAGGTAGCCGGATACCCGCACGTCACTCACATTAGGGTTAAAATATTAAAATACACACAGCAGTTACAACAAAATACTTTTCAATTGTTTGCTAACCAAAATTATCAGCTAACTTAGTGAAAATATATGTGCCTAAACGATCTCCGGGGTTAATCTGGAGTTTCTCCCTGTGATGATATTGATAGGTGCACTCTACGCCATATTGTATTGGAGCCTCCAGATCCAAAGAGCCCATAACCTAGCCCGCTTATCTCTTAATTCTTGGAACGTGAAGTGTCTATGTTAATCACGATAGATTTTATTATGACTATACGGCAGTGTTTGTTATTTAGTATGATTGAAGTATTTTTATCCATAATATTGGAATGCCATTTCAAAAATGCATGATTCAATCAGTGTTGAAGGCAGAATTAAGATCCGAGATTCGGCCCCCTATAGATGATAGTTTTTGGTAGTAATCACTGTAACACATAGTGGTGTACTCCTTGTATCCTATGCAACCTGTACATGCGTTATCCTTAATTCGAGTATGTATACCATTGAGGGAATTGGGGTCTGGGTGGGAAGGAAAATGTTCCCGGTAAAAAGTAATTTATTCCTACCTACAACTCTTAATTCAAAATGAACCCTAATACAGCCGTTTAGAATAAAACTATTCTACTGACCCAACAATTCAATACATAATTTCTATAATATGCATGTAATGTAATCAACCAGTCTGACGAGCGTCGATTATGAACAGAAATGCATATATGTATATACAAAAAATATTTTTTAGTGTGTCAGATCACCTGCCACCGAATTTAACAAAATAAATTTTTCCATTTAATATTTTTATTATTATTGTTATAATTGATAATATTTATTTATTTTAAAATTATATAAAACATCTATAAAAGGTATACAATGAATGTATTGACAGCAGTTTGGTATACTCGCTTAACTATCACATTGCCCTTTTACATTTTGGTTTCTACCAGGGTGATCATCATCATAACCACATTATCAATTTAAAAAGAAATATTTTTTTGCTGCTGCTAGCTAGGTGTAATTTTGTAACGATGAACTCTAATGAGGATGATTTGGTTATTTTTATGTTGTTTTAGTTTTTTTTGCGTCAAAAAGAAAGGTGAGAAATATTTTCATATAACAAAATTGTCATTTCCTTTTTCTATTAATCATATGTAGTGGATAGCAGTAGTTTTTATGTAGATAGTTTTATTTTACACACAATAATTTAACGGCAGAGAGGGTGTGGTGTAACCATGCACTATCAAAATATTGATGGATGGCTGATTGTTGGTGTCAAGGAAGTTGTTGAAACATGTTATAATATGTGCGATAGATGTATACAAAGAGGAAACAAAAGCGCGCGAAATAAATTATATCCAACTGCGGTGTGGTTTATAAAATCGGCTAATCTTAAAGGCATGCTCAAGAACATACATAATAATAATATGTAAGATGATATATTACATATCAACCTTAATGATTACAACAATATCCCTTATACTCTCATACCTTCATTTAAAATATTTTTTGTTTATATTAATTGAAAGAATCCGTAATTAAGAGATATTATGCCTTGGCTTTTATGATTTATTAATTTTTGCAGGAACATACGATTGCAAAAAACGACAAAAGAACAGAAAAACCGTTTACTGTACACTTTGAAAGGAACAACAAAAAGAAAAACGCCAAATCTAAGAGCGATAAAAATGATGATTTGGAAAGATTTTTTAATAAAATAAAGATGTTTTTGGTTTAGTTTATGTATTAACGAAAATCTGTAAAAGTTGGTAATTAACAGTAGCGCCGCTAGGAATTTCTTAAAGCAAATGAGTTCGGGTTTTATTCAGAGATTAAAGACGCTCACAAATATCTACAATATTAGATTTAGATTTACCTTGCGAATCATATACAGGGTTTTTCAATAAGAGTGATATGATTTTTTTAAAAAAAACACACTAATTGTTAAGGAAATTGAAATGTTTTTTATTTAATGTGAAGTACAATCGATACAATTAAGGTCTGAATAAAAAGTCATTCAAATGGCATCCACGACAGAAGAACTGCAGGAATGAATTCGATGAACCCAATTTTAGAGCACTTTTTCCACTAAATCAAGTCGTATGCCATGAATAGCACGTTCAATATTGACTTGTAAAGCTTGAAGATAGTTTGGTTTATTGCTAAAGACAATAATAACCCCACAAGAAATAGTCTAATGGTGTTAAATCACAACTTCTTTGAGGCCATCTTGAAATAATCGAATCTCCAAACTATTCTCGCAATAATTTAATTGTTGCACTTGCTGTGTGTCACGTAGCGCCGTCTTGTTGGGACCAAATGTTGTCAAGATCAACTTCTTCCAATTTCGGCCATAAAAAGTTGGTTATCTTCGATCTATACCGATCTCCATTGACAGTAACGGTGTTACCAGCTTAATTTCGAAAAAAATACGGTCCGATGATTCCACAAAATCTCAAAAATACGGTCCGAGCATTATGTAAAGAAAATGTACGCTCAAAATTTTCAACAATTCGACGAATAGCGAGCACACTTGGACGATTATTGCGACAATAAAATTTTGATAATAAAACTGAATAACTTGTAAACGTTGTTCTTGCGTATATCTCACCACGATGAAATTGTAAACATTACTGAATACATAATGGAATAAAAAATGACAGATCATGACATATTACAAACGGCCGAAACGTCACTTAAAAATCATATCATTCCTATTTTAAAACCCTATATCTTTATAGTTATGGACATTTCTCGGTATACATGGTGTGATACACAACTAGGGATTAAATACCATTTGCGGGAAAATGAAGGAAACAAAATCTCTGGTGTAAAACTGTTAAATCCAAATTCAGGAAAGTAAAAATTAGTATTAAAATTTGATGTACAATTTGATTATAAAACTAGAAAGCTTGCTCACCTAGTGAAATTAGAGTGAAATGTAATTAAGCATTTAAATATAACTGTGCCCTATTCCTCTAAAATACAAGATCGTTGCAACGGGTAAACGTTACTGAACTTTACACACGAAAAAATTCATCGTATGAGCCAAGTAGAGTATATTTGATATTGTGATGTTTTAGTAAATTCGCATTCTCTATATAAACTTTAATTTAATTAAGGTAAAAAAAATTCTGTAAATATACAGTACACAAAATAATTTGTAAATTATAAAAAAAAATTGTAAAAATAGCAAATATTTTTTAATAAATTCAATAAAATTTTCATAAAATTGAAAATATTGAAAAAAATGCAATAAAATTTGTAAATTTAATAAAAATTTCGTCAAATATACAAAATATTAACAATAAAATTGAAAAAGAACGTTGTTAAATTTACAAATTATATTGTGTGCTGTATATTTACAAAAATTTTGTATATTTTGTTTTTGAGTGTAGGATAATTAATGTTAAAAAGTACCACCAATAATTTAACGTAGGTTAAATGTATAAAAGTCATTCATTATTGAATTGATTATATTACTGATAATTAAAATTATTTATTAACGGTTTTATTTATAATTTTATTTTTAAATTACTTAAGCTCATTAAATTGTTAAATGCGAAACCTATGCGAAAAAATTATTTCAATTTAGGCGATTAAATTTTGTGGGTTTATAAAAATAGGTTATCACCGTCAGAAATAAATTATTCATTCAATTCAGCTTTAAGATATTTTATTCGCGCGGCATCACTTCTATCATAATGTTGCTCTGAATTTGTGCGATCATCACTTATCACATTTCCCATAGCGAAATTTTTTATGTCAAAATACAAAATATAAAACATTTTTAACTTCAAAAAACGATTTAACTATTTATTTTAATGAAGATGGTGATAATTTAGTATTAAATTAGATGTTTTATTTATTAAGTAGTTGAATTATTTTTTTTAACGATAAATAATTTCTATGCACGAATGATGCTTTATGGTATGCAGAATTCGATTGGCACTCTAACATTATGCTCAATAGAACTGGGCCATCTCTCAACAAATGATGGTCAAATTCGGTGTGCAAAGCTGAATTTTACGAAATTTTGGGATTCGGATTTAATTAATGAAACCAGGTCATCTCCTAACCGACAACGTTAAAATTCATTTTGCCGAGCTGGGCTAGGATTCTAATAAGAAACGTCAGCTTATATTGGGCTTTTAGCATGTCTAGTTCTGCATGTGAAGTTCTACAATTCGACTATTCTGAATAGAACTTGGGAACCATATCCCAAAAATATATTTGTCAAATTAGATATTAGGAATTTTAAAAATGGACTTTAGAGAAGTTCTGGAGTTCGGTCGTGCTAGGTGGCTTTCTTAACCAATCATGTTCGAATCTTTTATGCTGAGCTAAATCGAGACTCCAACATAAATCCCGGATGAAGTTCTGGATTTTTCTACAAAACAAATCCAAAAACAATCGGCCAAGGAACTATCCAGTTTCTCCAATCACCATAGCCGAAACAAATTTGATCTTAACCAGCTAAGAGATCGCCCAATTAATACTCAAAAATAAATTTATGCATCTTCCGCAGTATACTGTCTAGAAACAGATTACTGAGACAATTTCGTACATGTCAGTTAATCAGAAAAGATCAAGGTTTACGTAACGTGATGGCACGTACGGAAGATAAAACCACGCGGACCCTTCTTACATAATTGGTGCATGAGCAAGTCGCGCGAATAGGATTTACAACTCAAATCAATCGATATTCATGTCTGATGTTCCCATGCAATTGCTAACCTATTTCGAGAAATGTTGTTGAGCCAGATAAATTCTATCATAGAAAATAGCGCCAGCAGTAAGCAATCTTAAAAAATAGTTAACAATAAAAGCCCGATGCACATCAAAGATTTACTGGTCGTTACAATAAAAATTAAAAACCATTTTCCCTTTACCATGCCGTAACACATAACGCACATGACATGAAAAAGTGACACAACCCAAAAAAAATTCGCGGTAGAGCCAAAACAAAAAATACTAATTACGTTATTAAATGTCAAAATCATAAAACGAAGAACGACACTTTGCGCTTATCATTTTCGGTGAAGGAAAAAGAAAAACATTTTTATTGCGAGATATGAAATCTAAGATTGCGCATAGTGAATAAACTCAAAAAGTTCCTTTTTTCAGTTGTGTCATCCCTCCATACCGGGTCCTGGTCGAAATTGCATATTTTAAAATGACATTTTTTAAAACGACATTTCTCAAAACTGCATATTTCAAAACGGCATAAGGTACAAAACGGCATAAGGTACAAAATTGCATTTTTCAAAACTGCATGTTTCTAAACTGCATAAGGTACCAAAGGACATAAGTACAAAACGGCATTTTTCAAAACTGCATTTTTCAAAACGGCATTTTTCTAAACTGCATTTTTTAAAAAGAACTTTTACAAAATGGCATGTTTTAAAACGGCATTTTTCAAAATTGCATGTTTCAAAACGACATAGGTACAAAACGGCATTTTTCAAAACGGCATTTCTTAAAACGACATTTTTTAAAAAGACATTTTTCAAAACGGCATTTTCAAAATTTCATTTTTCGAAACGACATAGGTAGAAAAATTTAGGTGAAGGAGAATATTATATGCATACTAAATCTTCAAATAATTTCTAATTTCCATGAAGGTCCTTTCTTATAACATACCTATACTAAACCTAAACATGTGAAATTAAATCTTACTCGACTAAGAAATAGTCAAGTTCCTTTTCATTTGACTTTATCCTAGAATTTAATCCAAGAATCGTTCACAAATGTTCAAAAATTTCATTCATCTCAAATTTCATCGTGTAATAAATAACCGTACCTGTTGGTCATATTCCAGAAATTAATGAAAAGATAATTCTAGATTCATAATCGATTAAAATATTTTATTCTGTCTTGTGCAGTTTTGAAAAATGCAGTTTTGTACCTATGCCGTTTTGAAATATGCAGTTTTAAAAAATGCTATTTTGGAAAATGCCGTTTTGAAAAATGCCATTTTGTACCTATGCCGTTTTGAAAAATGCAGTTTTAAAAAATGCCATTCTGAAAAATGTCGTTTTAAAATATGTCTTTTAGAAAAATGCCGTTTTGAAAAATGCTCTTTTAACTCTTATGCCGTTTTGAAATATGCAGGTTTGAAAAATGCATTTTTGTACCTTATGCCGTTTCGTACCTTATGCAGTTTTGAAATATGCAGTTTTGAAAAATGCAATTTTGTACCTTATGCAGTTTTTAAATATGGCGTTTTGAGAAATGCAATTTTAAAATATGCAGTTATGAACGGATCCCTTCCATACCACGTGCGACATGAGGTATCACCGTTTACAACCAGTCTACAAAAAATATGTTTTATTTATATTATTAATATATTTGTGGCCAAATTTGTAAAAGTGAATTAAAATTTAATTTTTTATTGGATCAAATTTAAAATATATTGTCCCACAATTGTAGTATCCGTTTCTCTACTATAGTTTAGTATACAAAACCAAAAATTTGATAGGATTAACTCGGTTATACAAAAATATGTGGCTAATTAGTTTCGCAATTGAAATATACATAATTTTATAAATTTAAAATTGGCTTGATAAACCGCACAAAGCTTATAATCAACAATATGTTTAATAATTATATTTCATTTAAATATGATCCACCATCGAACCACTCAAAAATTTATAAACTTGATCCCATACTCTCATTTAAATAGATGTTATTTGCCGAATTTAAATTCTTCTACAATTGTGTGTATCACATCGAAATTCATATGATTTTGTTTAATTTACCATTCATCCAAATTGATCCAGCGAACATTTAAAACGACGAAAAATCAACCAACATAAATGAAAATAATTAATTGTGCCGCCTTATTTATATAATCATTTGCATGATCTTTGATGATCTTTATCTCGTTATATAAAATTCCGTCCCTACACCACATATAAGTAGTTAACATCGTTCAAGTTCAATTGTATTTGCATATTTCAAGTTGTACGTAATTTAAGACTTTTTGTAGTTTTCTACATACGATCTCGAATCAGTTATTCACTGCATATAAATCCAGCTTGCATATGTTTATACTCGTATGTAAAATGAAACATCCTACTCGGCAATCTTACAATAGGTTATTTTAATTTGTGCATAAAATACAATGTATTTTAGACCATAACAATGCATACAATATAATGTCTCATGATTAAATCCCAACTCACAGAACTACACATAACGCCAACAAAAATCATTCAAAATGTTTTACGATCACAAAATTAACGATCATCTCAATACCAATCGTATCGGTCGGTATATACAAATTTATTACATAAAAAGACGTTTGGTCTCAACATTTTCATATGCAGATTTTCTTTTCGATTTTTTTAAATACGACTTATGACATGACGTAAAGAGCAACAAAACTAAAAAGTGTAATGATAATAAAACAAAAGGAAGAGACATATACTCGTACTTTAGAAATGACATTCTTAACACATTGTTGTCGGGCGCTTCGCGTCGGAGCGATATGCATGGAGCGGATTTTGTCGTTACGTAAAAACACTATAAATTAAAAACTACTCTGAATTTTTTATGAAACTGATTTTCGAATTTTTTATGAAACAATTTTTTCTAGGACGTGTTTTTTCATATCCATCGACAATCTTGATGGTGGCTCTTGTTTAGGCGCCCTTTTCCTTAAAGTGGATGGTCCTGGCTCTTGATTACTATCTTCGGTTCGTACAGAATCAGAAACCCAATGCAAAGCTACTTCATATAAAAATTTCTTATATTTTACTTTGTTGGTTTTTGTTGAATTATAGACAACAAAGGAATTAAACAATGCTCAATTTATCATGTACATTGTTACTCGTTTTGTCCATTTCGTCGTCTTTCGTAGTATTGAATAGTAAGACAAATACTGATTTGCACGATCAACACCTTTCATAAAGTTGTTATAATCAATCAATGCATTTGGTTTAGTTATTTTTTGGCGTGTTGTTCTGTCAATATTGTGACTTGTAACGAGAGCGACTAGAAGCCAACGACGGAGCGATCTTGATGTCTCAATCTCGCTGGTTTATTTTCGCCCTGTTGACAGAAGTATCCATACAGAGATTTCGGGCGGTCAGTTAACTCCGGCTAGGACTCAGGGTAGTGGGGTGGGATTTCCGAAATATGTATGGATCAGTTTAAGACCGCGGGACGAAGATTAGGAAAAGGAATCAGATATAAGGACCATGACCAACTCACCTCGCATACAATTTCATATACCTACTCTCTAGACCATCCTCTAATATTTTGGACTATTAGCCTCTCATAGTTCGGTTTGAAATTAAAAGAAGCAAGATTTCTAATTTAGAATTCATAAATTTAATATAAAAACAGTAAATAATCAAGATAAAATTTATAAAAAGGACGTATACCTAAATGTATATACTACTATAGCTAGCTACCCTACACCCTGCTACCCTAATCTTAATACTAATAATGTTTCCTACACTACTTAAGCCAGTTTACTACAATATTTATTTTACATAATGTATCAAAAATAACTAATTTAAATATAACAACAATTTACAAAAAAAAATAATGTTTGTTCACCTGACCATCGATGTTACTGTTGCGTGATGGAAATGTTGAGGCTGCCAATATGTTGAAGATGATTTTATTTGGTATGAATATTATACGATCAATGTCGTTCCAATTTGTATGCAAAGTATTGTAGCGGTTTTTTATTTTGTTGTAAGAGGGTTTTATTTTTTTCCTCTGGGTACATACTTTTTGTACGGTATATGTCGTAATAGGTTTTATATTGCTAGTCCATTCGATTAATTTAATATTATTATTATTATTATTTTTGTAAAAATTAGTTAGTTAATATTATTATTACACAGACGTAGCAATACGAACTTAAATTGCATCACATGTAATCGAACGGTTACCACTTATGACTTTTAAATATTTTAGCTTTTTTTTTTTTTTTCTAGTCACTATATTTGGTTTGTTATACTTAAGGTGCTCGTCATCAATACAGTTATTACACCTGAGAATTTATGTTTAGGCACTGTACTTTTAGTTAGGCACCTTAAATTATTTTTTTATTCACTGTATCACTAAGTTAATTTTTCTACGTTAGTTTGTTTTCTTTTATATGTTTAACGTCATACACTTTTTATTCCCACTAGAACTCATTCACTTTTTAGTTTGAGTCACTATATTTTAACAGTTTTTATTTTATTATCATTATTAATCACAACTTTTCAATTAAAGATAATTATACTACTTAAACTAACTTAATTAATGAAATTTACTAATTTTTATTATTTTTTTGTTTTTTTTTTGTATGCATTTTATAATAATATTTTTTTTTTTTGCATATAATTTTGCTTCTTTTTAAAAAATCACACTTTTCACTCGTCTAGAAAAAACCGAACAACCACGTTTATTTCTACTTTCTGTCCCCTTTCGTTCGCTTACCTCGGCTTTTATCAAAAATTAACTGCACGCGCGGACTGTCTCCAACATTTCTTTTTCGGTTATCTAAACTCTACACTAGAAAAATAGGTCAGGGGTATAAAACCAAACCTTGTGACGATATGCAACGCAGATCGTCACAAATCGTGGGGACGTCCCACACCCCTGAGAGGTCTCTTTAAGCCGGGCAAACAAATAAGTAATATATTTAAAATTATTTTAAAGTTCCAAACACCAGTAAGTATTATATTTATTTATTTATTTAGAGCTAACGTCATGCTGAACACAAGGTTATTATATTCCAACTGCGACCTGTATTAAATGTGTATTTAAGAGAAAAAAGTGAAAAGAATTTAACCTTTAATATCCTTTAAGTGATATGTTCCCAACGGATTACCCTTTTCATCCACCAGCTTATAAGCCACATTACCGACAGGTTCCTTAATATAACACCTTCTAAATTTTGGAGCAAGTTTTGCTGCGAATTTTTGAAAGGCAGTACTTTGACAAAAATTCCGAACATAGACTGGCTGTCCAGCAACCAATTTCCTTGTTCGACTTCGAAGATTGTACCTATGCGAGTTTCGTTGATGGGATTTTCGTAAGTTCTCGAGTACGGTCTTTTGGGCAATTGTCAATTTGTCAGCATTCGAAAGCTGTACCTCAGTATCATCAAGGCAATTCAACTGGCGCAACAATCCATAATGCGATCCATGAGGAACAAAATGCCGTCCAAATACCATAAAGTGAGGTGAACGGTCAGTACTTATATGTGTCACGTTACGCAAAGCAGAACCAATAGCATGAATATGAAGATCCCAATTAGTATGATCTTCTTGGATATATGACCGAATGGCTGATAGAATACTTCGATTCACTCTTTCCGAGGCATTTGCCTGTGGCGAGTACTTGGGTGTTAGTAGATGATGGATGCCATATTTATTTAAGAATTCCCGAAAGATTTTCGATGTAAACTGCTTGCCATTATCACTCAGTATCTGCTCTGGGACGGAGAAAATATTAAGCACACGACTTTCCAGATATTTTACTACATTTCGGCTATTAGCGTCGCGCATTGGCTCGAGCAACAAAAATCGACTAAGGTGGTCCAATACCACAAATAGGTAAGTATTTCCTTGCTTGGATCGGGGATACGGTCCCATAAAATCAATGTATAACTTTTGAAATATTCTCGGAACATCTGTGTATTTACCTAAAGGCGGACGTGTAATAATGTTGGATGCTTTACTAGCTTTACATATATGACAATTCACAACAAACTCGTGTACATCACTAGCCATTTTGGGCCAGTGATACCACCTCCTCAAAATGTCTAAGGTTTTGCTTACTCCTAAATGTGCGGCATTTGGTGGAGAATGTGCTTTTTCGATTAAAATAGGGATAAGTGGGTTAGGGACATACAATTTCCAGGAAGGAATATCAGAGGATATATCAGGATCAGAATGAGTATGGATAAATATTCTACCATTACTAATTTTGAGGTTGTTCTTAACTGCAGGATTAGTTTGAATACGGTTCAGCAGGTTTTGGTAATCGGTGTCTTGAAAATGAATAGGATCAGGATCTAACAAGATAGGTAAGTCATCCGCTTCTCCATTCAGAGTCAATGCTTCTGATTGTCGTGAGAGCGCGTCAGGTACGATATTGTCTTTTCTTTTGCGGTATTCAATAGTAAAATTGAATCCTTGCAATTTTAGACTCCAGCGAGCGAGACGCCCAGAAAGCTCCCTTTGTCCCATCAACCACTTTAAACTCGCGTGATCCGTGATGATGGTAAAAGAGTAGCCTTCTACATATTGCCTGAACTTCTCAACACTTAATACAGCCGCGTAGCATTCTAGTTCGGTAACGCTATAGTTACGTTGTGCTGTATTAAGTTTTTGAGAAATAAAAGCAACAGGGCGTTCATCGCCGCTGGATGACTTTTGAAATAGGACGGCTCCCACGCCAGTTGTAGAAGCATCGCATTGAATGAAAAAGGGTTTACTCCAATCGGGATTACACAAAACCGGCGCAGAGGAAACAGCTAGTTTTAGCTGCTCAAAAGATCTCTGGGCGTCGTCATTCCATTTGAACTTCTGGCTTTTCTTTAACAGATTAGTTAAGGGTGTTGCTAATTCTGAGTATTTATGAATGAACCGCCGATACCATCCGGACATACCCAGGAATCTTCTGAGCTGCCTAACTGTCTTCGGGGTTGGATACGCAGTAATAGCAGATACTTTGGACGGATCAACCTTGAGTACACCATCGCCCACGATGTAACCAAGGTAGCGGATTTCTTTAAGCAAAAATTTACTCTTCTGCATATTTATAGTTAAACCTGCCCGCGTCAATAATTCGGCCACTTTTCGTAACAGAGCAACGTGTTCGTCAAATGTCTCAGCGGCTATCAACAGATCGTCTAGATAAACGAATACCGAATAGCTCATGGGGTATCACCCGATGCATGAGCCGGCACATAGTCTGCGGCGCATTGCAGAGCCCGAAAGGCATGACTGTAAATTGGTACAAAGGTCTCCCCGGCACAGTGAAGGCTGTCTTGTCCCTCGACCCCTCATCTAATGGTATTTGCCAAAAGGCGTCTTTCAAGTCAAGGCTAGAAATAAACCTTGTCTTGTTAAGACGCCCTAGCAACCCATCGATGAGCGGCAAAGGGTAAGCATCCTTCACTGTGACCGCGTTGACCTTCCTTGCATCTAAACACAATCGGACCCTGCCATCCGCCTTGCGGACTATGGCCATCGGGGAACTCCATGAGCTGATACTTTCCTCTATGACGCCAAGAGAGAGCATTCGATCGATTTCCTTGCACATCTCAGCTTCAACAGCTGGAGACACAGCATAATATCGCTGCTTGAGCGGTTTAGCATCTCCGACGTCAATGGTGTGTTTTACTAAATTCGTTTTACCTAGCCCAAGTGTGGTTGATGATGGAAAAAGTTGCTTAGTTTCCTCCAGCTGCTGCTGTTGGATATAAGTTAATTTGTGAAATGTAGGGATTTCAGCACCCAGAGCAGATTCGGACACATTGTGAGAGGACCAATACTGTGAAGGAGAATTAAAGTCAAAAGATGTGGAGTTATATTTAATTTTTAATTGGAATAACTTCCAAAAATCGACACCAAGATATAACTCTTGTTGAAGGTTAGGAGCCAAATGTAATGTAATCAAGTTGGTTTGGCCGGCAAACGTAATAGGGATTTTTTACATGTCCTAAAATTTGTTCCGTGTTCCCGTTAGCGGTCTTGATGGAGGAAGGTAGATGACGGAAGTGGACGGTAGGATCTTTAAGGATTCCTTCGCAGTTTTTACCGAGTATTGATACATTAGCACCAGTGTCCAACAGACCGCGAATTTTGTTACCTAACAACTCCACTTCGGCATAAGGGCGTCCATCCATTTCATCTGATAGCAGGGATTCTAAAATTTGGGTTTTAAAAGATTTCCTAAGGTTAAAATATTTTAAAGATCGGTTAAGCAGCTTAAATTTACATTTACTGTGCGTGGTATTAGCTGATGAGAATTTAAAAAGACTATACTTGCTACATTCTAGCGCTTTAGGATCGAACGATACCCGCCTTCGGTTTTGTTCTGGATGGTTTGATGCTGAGGTTGGTAACCACGTCCTGAGGCTGGATTTGATTGAGCTGTTTGCATATTGGGGGTAAGCGTCGTTGGAACGGTCACCCCCTTCTGCACGTTTCCCCAAATCAAACAACAATTGGGGCAGTTTCTCTTGATAACTTCGGGCGTGCCGCAACCAAAACAGAAAATATGCATCACATTTTGGCCACAATCTTTGAAGAAGTGCCCAGTCTGGTGACAGTTCCAACAATGCTTAACCAAATACCTGCCACTTGAAGAAGGTAGTGCTTTAGAACTTTGTAAATTTTCATGTGGTGCAAGCGCGTTAACCACTGGGTTAAAAGTGTTTCCCCTTTGGGAATTAGTTGGAGGTGGGTATTCTGTAGCCTTTTGAGAATCAAAATATGGATCACGTGGGTAATTAATCGGTAAAGCTGGATAATTTAAATGAGGTCGCTGGCCTTGATAAGACGTCGGACTTTGCATAGGAGCTGGAAAATGTGGCCCACTTTGATCATGAGATGCTTGCATTTCATGTACATATCTACGAGTTTCACATGTCAGTTCTGGGACAATTCGATTCCTAGACCACGTGTCCTCATAAGCCAGACATTGGCGAACCAACTCATCGAGGGTGGCGAATTGAGTGAGCGCCAGTCGGTCTTGTAACCCTGGTCGCATGTTTTGGGTCAATATAAAAATCAAATTGGAATCCGGCATAGGATTTTCCATTTGCAATGAAGTTGATAACACATCACTATAAAAGTTAATAAACTTTTCGTTGGGTTTTTGTTTTCTAAATTCGAGAACACGCCGTATCTCCAAATCTGTGCGTCTATCTGAAAATCTTTTGATGATCTCAGATTTCAGGAATAACCATTCTACATTTCCGTATCTTTGGATGAAATCCCAGTACCAATCAGCAGCTGGGCCTTTGAGGAAATAACTCATATCATTCGCTATTTGTTGCAAATGAATACCATTAGTCATCGCTTGATGCTCCAACATGCAAATAAATCGCTTTACTGGAGTTCCATGTGGTGCGCCGTCAAATGATATTGGCCATTTTTCAGGATTTCGTTGTAGAGGTCGAAACACCTGAGGATGATAAATTGGCACTTGACGCGGTGCCATATGGTTTGGAGGATAATCATTTTGAGGCACAAAATTAATTCCTGTTGGGTTATAGTATGGTGGCATTTGTAATGGTATCTCAAATTTAGGATTATTTACAGTCATTTGCTTTGGGTTCCGTGCCGTGTGTTGTAGATGATTTGGTATGGGTTCCGGTGCTGGCTGTATTGGTTCTAAAATTTTATCACCTTCTTTGGGAATATACAATTGAGATGTTAATGTTTCCCGTTGGTTTGGAGGATAATTATTATGAGGCCCAAAATTAATTCCTGCTGGGTTATGGTATGGTGGTATCTGTAATGGTATCTGAAATTTGGGATTATTTGCAATCGTTTGTTTGGGGTTACGTACCATGAGTTGTAGATGATTCGGTATGGGTTCCTGTGTTGGCTGTTTTTGATATAAAATTGGATCACCTTCTTTGGGAATATACAATTGAGATGGTAATATTTCAAGTTCATTACTTTGGGTGTTAGGGTTTTGGATAGTCATTCCGGAAGGAACTGAGAGAGCCTTGCTAACTATCCCTCTTGAAGTAGAGGATAGTTTTCTTATTCCGTTTCACGATTTGTGTGACCCTGTTGAAGTATCTTCCTCAGATTGTTCGCTACTGCCACTGTTTTGGCTATCGTCATCGGTTATTAGTACTAATGATTCTAAATTCGTCAGCGATTCGTTAATCTCAGCCTGATCTTCATCGTAGTTCTCAAGAAAGTTCGATAATTCATCACATTTTTCAACAAGCTCACACACGTTTGAGGATATGACTTTTGAGTACTGAAGCCTAGTTAAACGGCCCCGTAAATGCAACAATCTAGAATGAAATCTAGCAATATCTTTTTGGTTCAGTTTCTTGTCTATTGTATTTTTAATGTCCAAATGTATTTCTCGAAATTTTAATGATATTTTAGTTATTTCTCGCTTCGGATTTTTCCGAACTGATTCTATAGGTCTATTAGGAGCTAACACCGGATGTTCTTTTTCATCCTGTAATCGTTTCAGAAGCTCGTTTAGTTTATCAAGGGGGTTCTCAGAGATGATATGGCGAACTGCACATTCTAACTCGAATTCATCGTTTGACAAAAGTTCTGGATTCATGGTTAACCACTTTCAAAGTATTCACAAAAAAAAAATGGGAAACTTTAGTATGCAGCTGGTTATATATGAAGTGCCAGCAGTTTGCCTTAAAAATA
The DNA here is from genome assembly GCA_932526605.1 of Nephrotoma flavescens. Lineage (NCBI taxonomy): Eukaryota > Metazoa > Arthropoda > Insecta > Diptera > Tipulidae > Nephrotoma > Nephrotoma flavescens. The sequence continues at coordinate 169,716,411 of OW052221.1, read as the reverse complement.
TATTAATATTGTGTTCAGCTTATAATAAATGTATGGAAAAATGAAGTTAAAAATATTTAAATTAATTTTTAATAATCAAATAAGATAATAATATTTTAAAGAATTATAATTTTTAGAACCAAAAACCTATAACTAGATAAAGAAATGTTCGAGACAGTTGTTTAATATAAATTCGATATATATAGACAATTATTCATAAAATTAGAGGCTGATCCAGAGAGTGGCAGAAACACGCATTATATGTGCTAATTTTAAACCCGATAATAGTGCTAGGTGGTTGGTCATAAAGGAAGGGTAGGAATGGTTAAAATTACTTATACAGAATTTAAAGTAATATAATAAACTGAACTCGAATTACATTCATAACTATTATAGAATATTAATAGGATAATCAATGATTTCAATTTATTAACATGTTCATAATTACAACAAAATAATCATACCCATCATTACCAAGTATTCAGAACATAATAATTTTTATGGATGTATCATGGATGTGGATACAATCGAACTGCACAAAATAACACATAGAGAGAAAAAAGATTGATACGAAAATCAACTAATAGGACAGGAAACTCTATCCTAGAAATGGCCAATCTTTGTTCTAACCATGTTGTTAGCTAATTAAAAAAAAAATTAATTCAGCAATGACTACTTCGAAACATTTAAGGATGTAGTTCATTTAAGCTGACGATATCTAATAATTAAAAATAAAACTAAACTTGAAGAGTTTTTAAACCTCAGGCACGTTTGCCATAGGCCTAAGTTTGGGCGCCACTGTAACGAGAGCGACTAGAAGCCAACGACGGAGCGATCTTGATGTCTCAATCTCGCTGGTTTATTTTCGCCCTGTTGACAGAAGTATCCATACAGAGATTTCGGGCGGTCAGTTAACTCCGGCTAGGACTCAGGGTAGTGGGGTGGGATTTCCGAAATATGTATGGATCAGTTTAAGACCGCGGGACGAAGATTAGGAAAAGGAATCAGATATAAGGACCATGACCAACTCACCTCGCATACAATTTCATATACCTACTCTCTAGACCATCCTCTAATATTTTGGACTATTAGCCTCTCATAGTTCGGTTTGAAATTAAAAGAAGCAAGATTTCTAATTTAGAATTCATAAATTTAATATAAAAACAGTAAATAATCAAGATAAAATTTATAAAAAGGACGTATACCTAAATGTATATACTACTATAGCTAGCTACCCTACACCCTGCTACCCTAATCTTAATACTAATAATGTTTCCTACACTACTTAAGCCAGTTTACTACAATATTTATTTTACATAATGTATCAAAAATAACTAATTTAAATATAACAACAATTTACAAAAAAAAATAATGTTTGTTCACCTGACCATCGATGTTACTGTTGCGTGATGGAAATGTTGAGGCTGCCAATATGTTGAAGATGATTTTATTTGGTATGAATATTATACGATCAATGTCGTTCCAATTTGTCTGCAAAGTATTGTAGCGGTTTTTTATTTTGTTGTAAGAGGGTTTTATTTTTTTCCTCTGGGTACATACTTTTTGTACGGTATATGTCGTAATAGGTTTTATATTGCTAGTCCATTCGATTAATTTAATATTATTATTATTATTATTTTTGTAAAAATTAGTTAGTTAATATTATTATTACACAGACGTAGCAATACGAACTTAAATTGCATCACATGTAATCGAACGGTTACCACTTATGACTTTTAAATATTTTAGCTTTTTTTTTTTTTTTCTAGTCACTATATTTGGTTTGTTATACTTAAGGTGCTCGTCATCAATACAGTTATTACACCTGAGAATTTATGTTTAGGCACTGTACTTTTAGTTAGGCACCTTAAATTATTTTTTTATTCACTGTATCACCAAGTTAATTTTTCTACGTTAGTTTGTTTTCTTTTATATGTTTAACGTCATACACTTTTTATTCCCACTAGAACTCATTCACTTTTTAGTTTGAGTCACTATATTTTAACAGTTTTTATTTTATTATCATTATTAATCACAACTTTTCAATTAAAGATAATTATACTACTTAAACTAACTTAATTAATGAAATTTACTAATTTTTATTATTTTTTTGTTTTTTTTTGTATGCATTTTATAATAATATTTTTTTTTTTTGCATATAATTTTGCTCCTTTTTAAAAAATCACACTTTTCACTCGTCTAGAAAAAACCGAACAACCACGTTTATTTCTACTTTCTGTCCCCTTTCGTTCGCTTACCTCGGCTTTTATCAAAAATTAACTGCACGCGCGGACTGTCTCCAACATTTCTTTTTCGGTTATCTAAACTCTACACTAGAAAAATAGGTCAGGGGTATAAAACCAAACCTTGTGACGATATGCAACGCAGATCGTCACAGACTCGCTTTCATTTCCACCGAATGTATAGACGAAATAAGTCTTACTTCTTTCTTTGACTTTCAGGCGTGTTGTTCTGTCAATATTGTGACTCGCTTTCATTTCCGCCGAATGTATAGACGAAATAAGTCTCACTTCTTCCTTTGACTCCGGTTCACTTCTATTTTTTCGCGTGGTTCCACATACCCTAATTTTTTTCTCAATGGGCTTGAGTGTTATCAACACTATTATAATAATTATCCATATACAGATGGTGCCAGTTATCTGTATATGGAGATACAACTGTCTGTATTGTCTCTATCGATCGTGACTCCTGACCAGAATAAATTGCAAGATTACATATGTATCCTGTATCGCTCTCACATAACATTCTCACTAGTATGCCGTATTTTATGAGTTTTCCCGCATTATAAACCTTGAAAAATAACCGTCCTCTCCAAGGTATAATGCCTTCATCCAAGGATACTTGTTGTTTAGGTTTGTATATGTTCACAAACTTCGGGAGAAAATAATATTACTTGTCTGATTTTATTCAATCGGTCGATTTCGGCAAATATGGAAGACTTGGCATTTCAACAATAACGAGAATATCAACGATGAATCAGTTGATATTCTCGTTATTGTTGAAATGCCAAGTCTTCCATATTTGCCGAAATCTATCTCTAGTCATTGTTTTTGCAAAGAATGGCGTTTCTGTGCAAGGATCTGTCCAATACTCGTCTCTTCTATCTTTTCGAACTTGCCCCATGAAAATAATTAGTCCCAAAAATTTCTTCATTTCCAATATCGTGTTATCCTTCCATTTTACACTTTTTTGAGGTATTTTGAAATTATTTATATTTTGGTAACAATACCTATTCGATTCTTCTACAAAATATGTGAACAAGTCATCTCCAATAAACAAGTTCAACGCGTCGGTTATGGATTCAGGAACAATATCAACATTTATCCCAGGGCGACTTAAAAACTTCTCTAAGATCGGTGAATTATCAATAGATGACCATTCATCTTCATGTTCTTCAGAACTTGATTCGGACTCAGATGTAATATTTCGACGGATAAAACTTCGAGGTCGTGGAATAATGTCTTCATCGTCACTCACCTCCTCACTCTGCCTATCGATATCACTATCACACGAATAATCTGACGAATTATCAGCACAAATTTCCTGGTCACTTTCGTTGGCACTGTATCTCACCTTACCAGTATTTAGAGTATTTATATATAAAAAATAATTAAACCACTTCCAAAAGAAAAACAATTATTGAAACATATCGATAACAAATTCGACTCAAGATAATTATAAAAAATACAAAACATCACAAAAAAACTAGCAATTTTTGAAAATAATATATGTTTGCGACGTCAACCGATAACTACCCGAATTTACTAAAAATAAAACGTCTTAAAATTCGTAAATTTGCAGGTATAATGTGCTGTGACGAGCTCATTTATCGCTATTATTTATGACTATAGGGGAACCAAAAACATGTTCCTAATTAAAAATAGGTTTTAGGGGTATATCCTCTGTCCGATCCCAAAGTATTTAATTGTAAGGCGAAGTATAGTTACTACATTTATTTTGCCATGCCAATTGACACATTTTTTTTTCAATTTAAATTTGTTTTGCGATTATAAAGGAAAAATACACGAAAAGACTGTTACGCATTTTTCGAGGTTGCATTCTTTTCATGTATTTCACTTTACAATCACAAAACAAATTTAAATTAAAAAAAATGTGTCAATTGGCATAGCAAAATACCATCACTGAGAGAAGTTATAGCCCACAGAGATATATTTTCATATATTTTTATATATAAATATATCTCGTTTCCGGACAAGAATATTTTATATCTGTACGAGTAAAATGTCGTAAAAAGAATATTTTATATCTGTAAAAACGAAAAATACATCTAATTTTTTATAACGTTTAGAAACATAAACACATCTCTTTTAGCTCGGTATATACTCCTCAAAGTTAAAACAAATACTATACCACAAAGTACTTATATCTTAGATATAAGTACTTTGTGACTATAGCATAAATATGCACTTATGAAAAAGATAAACATATTTCTAATGTATGAATTTGAATACCTCACTGCAATAAAATTCACGAGATATGCGATTTTGCTATTTGAGATATATTTTTTATTGAACTTGGTTAATTTTAATACACATGCTTCAATATTTATTTCCAAATCGGTCAAATGTTGCAGATAAAACAATATATCTATATGGAAAATAATTTTTTTTTAGTGCATATTTCGCCTCAATTAAATAATTTCCGACCGGATAGAGGATATACCCTAACACCTATTTTTAAGAACATATTTTTGGTTGTCTATTTATGACGTTACAGTCTCATACCTAATCTATTGTGGGAATATTTATACCTGCGTAGTAGTATGTGTAAATAAGCGGCATAACAAACACACATGTAGTAACTCGTATTAGCTACATTTCCCTCGTTCTACCACCAGTCCATAAAAAACGTATTTTTACGTGACCCGCTCTCTACGCACAGTTTGCGAAAAACGTAATTTTACGTTTCCCGCATACAATGTGTTAATAGCTTGGACAGACTACGGATTTGTTAAACTGGTTTAACAAAATTCTATCAAGTACTCTAGAAAAAAAACGAATTTGCTAGTTGCTTTTCAAATTTTTCATAGTGTGGCGAATTTATTTGAAATGTATTTCATAGATTACTTGATCGAATTTTGCTAAATCAGTTTAACTAATCCGTAGTCTGTCCAGGCTATAAGACGAAGTGTCCGAATTGTTAGTGTCCGAATTGTGTGATAAATATTTTCTAGCACAAATATTTGATACTAACGTGAAAAATTTTGTCTTTCGATAATTTTTTTTCCAAGCTGTTGTCCGAATTCTGTGCGAATTTTTTTGATAAAAATTCCCCACCCTCAGTTTTAATTTGAAAATTTTAAGATTTTAATCATTATAAGAGTACTAAAACATATTTATCACACAATTCAGTCTAAACAACAGAAGCCCGCGTAAATTTTAAAGATAAACTCGTTGCCGCTTAGTTATAATGAAGTGGTCTTATAATTTAGGTATAAGTTTAGTAGAATCGGTGTCGAGTATGTGCCATTCGCTCATTTATTTTTCCTAATTAATTTTTAGGATCTTTTTGTACTTTTAACCTGTAAAGAGTCTATTATAGGAGAATTTATTCAAAACTTTTAATTCGAAGAAATATTGCATTTTGCTAAATATTACTTACACACATTTCTCAGATCAGATTTCTCAAGCGAAAAATTAAACTACCGGACTTTTGGTAACACTGTCTTGTATAGCGTGTCCCATTAAGACCGCCTATTTTGAAATTAAAAACAACGTTTAGATAAATTTGCGGTTTTGAAAATCTCCCAACCCAAATTTGAGAAATTTTTGTTTTATTTTGTAAATGTAAAATTCGTAAAGCAAAATGTTTTAAGACAACTCTTGATTTCGAATCACGTGGTATGTTTTAAAAGTTTTTTTTTTTTTTTTTTTTATTATTTAAGAAATCTTTATTTCTGTATAATATTACAACTAATCATATAGATTATCTAGTAACTGTTTTATTATTTTTGTAGTCTATTCTTATGGAATGAGACCTATTGCTTCATCCCAGCTCTGCTAGTCCTTTGATTTAAGCGGCTCAAATAACCACTAATTCTAAAGGCTTTGTTCTTTTTAGGCGCTTTGGTCTATTGGCGCGATCCAGTAGGTTCCGCAGCTCCTCGTTGTCATGCTGCTGCAGTCGCAGTACATGACTCCTTGCAAATTTTTTTATTTCATCGCTGACGTATTCCATGTTTAGGTCTCGATGGAGATTGTCATTTCTAATGTACCAAGGAGCATTCACAATGCTACGTAGTACTTTGTTTTGAAATGTTTGAATGATCTTTACTGTAGTTTTTCTTGCGCAGCCCCAAAGCTGAATACCATACGTCCAGATAGGTTTTAGGATTTGTTTATATAGCAGCAGTTTGTTGTGCGTTGTAAGTTCGGAGTTTCTTCCAATAAGCCAGTGCATTTTTCTGAATTTTAAATTCAGTTCTTGCCTTTTCTTTTTAACATGCGCTTTCCACCTGAGTTTAGAGTCTAGCGTCATGCCGAGATACTTAGCATTATCAGAATATGGAATTGGTTGTGAATTCAGACTAATCGGAATATATTCTATTTTCCTATTTGTAAAGATGATATGTGTTGATTTCGATTCGTTAAGTGTTATCCTCCATCGTTTTGTCCAGCTATCCACTATATTAATAGCATTTTGTAGTTTCCTGGTGGACTCAACGATACTAGCATCGGTGGTCATAACAGCTGTGTCATCAGCAAACGTTCCTATTCTAGCTTCTTCTATGTCTGGTAGATCATTCGTATACAGGAGGTATAATACGGGGCCTAGAACACTGCCTTGTGGAACCCCTGCCAATATTTTCTTCAGTTTAGAGTATTCTCCGTCCTGTCTCACCCGGAAGTAACGGTCGTTGATGTAAGACTTTAGCAATTCAAAATGTTGTTTTGGCAGATCTCGTTGGAGCTTAAATTCTAGACCGCGGTGCCAAACCTTATCAAATGCTTGGGCTACGTCTAAGAATATTGCTGAACATACTTCCTTTTTTTCCAGCGCCTCCTCAATAGTATCAGTAATCCTATGTACCTGTTCTATCGTTGAGTGCCTTTCTCGAAACCCAAATTGATGTTCTGGTATAAGATTTCTGCTCTCTATAATTGGCTTTAATCTCTTGAGAAACAGTCTCTCGAAAATTTTTGATGTTGTTGTTAACAAAGAAATAGGCCTATACGACGTTTTGTCGTTTAGTGATTTATTGGGCTTTGGAATCATTATGATTTCCGCTACTTTCCACTGTCTCGGAACATAACATAGTCTAAAGATAGCATTGATTATGTGCTGTAGTTTCCTTAGGGCTTTCTCTGGTAAAGCTTTGATTATTCGCCCCGTTATCAAGTCGTATCCAGGGGCTTTTTTATCTTTGAGGTTTTTTACTTCTTGTTTGATTTCTTTCAGAGTAACTGGTAGCACAGATGCCTCGTCTACTTTGCTTATAGGTGTTAGATATTCATTATCCGCTTGTCCAGTTGGTGGTTTGAAGGTATTTTCTAGGTGTTCGGCAAACAGATCAGCTTTTTGCTTTTCGCTGCGAGCCCAGGTTCCATCAACCATTCTAATGGGTGGCACTTGCATTTTAGGCCTTTTTAAACCTTTGGTGGCTTTCCACAGGGAATAGTCTGTGTCAGGTTTACCTGTCAGGTTACTTAGGAAGCTTGCAACTGACTCATTCTTAATCTCCTTTATAAGTAGTTTAAGTTTGTTGCACAAGTTGTTTAGGATTGTTTTGTCTTCAGGGGCTCTGGTTCTCTGCCAAGTCTTACGAGCTCTTCTTTTTTCGTTAACCAACTCTCTCACTTCAACTGGATAGGTTATACTTTTTTGTAATATTTCTTGCTGGTCGGGAGTACTTTTCCAGGCCGCTTTTTGCACACTATCAATGAGGTTTTCTAGTTCTTCTTCTATCGTGTAAGCGTTCGATATCTGCACGTGTAGGTTGATGCTTTCTTCGACTAGCTGTCGAAAGTATTCCCAGTTGGTTTTGTTATTTGTTAACCGTGGAGGGCTTGCTTTCCTTATTACCGTGTCACTTATTGTCATTAGAACTGGAGAATGGTCTGACGATAGCCCTTCTTCATTTTCAACTGCTATGTAATTTTCGGAGATACCTCTTGATATATAGAAATCCAGAAGATCAGGAATTTTATTTGGGTCCGTAGGCCAGTAGGTTGGCTTTCTACTGGAGTGGAACTCACATTTTAATATCCTGCCTGCTTCAAATAGCTCCCTTCCTTTAGGACTAGTTCTATTTGATCCCCAGAATATGTGTTTCGCGTTAAAGTCGCCTCCAATAATAAAATTACTACCAAGCGATTTAAGAAGTTTGATGTAGTCTTCTTTTTTTGTGTTATATCTGGGTGGACAGTAGATTGCTGATATACTATAGCTCTTGTTATTTTTGGTTTCAATAGATACAGTAGCTACTTGCATAGCTTCCTCCTCTATTTTTAATTCTTCGTGGTGTTTTATATTGTCCTTAACGAAGATTGCTGTCCCGCCTCTAGCTCGTTCTGCTGGGTGTAGAGCTTGATAGCACTGATATCCACGTATTTTGACATACGACGTTCTGGTAAAATGACTTTCTGAAATTAGGCATATATCAATTTTTTTTGTGTTTAAAAATACTTCTAATTCTGAAATGCGTTGCGCTAGGCCATTTGCATTCCAGGTAGCAATTCTTAAATATTGTGTCATTATTTTTTCTTGTTAAGTTTGTATGGACTAGAATGAAGGTACTCAATAACTTCTCTAGTTTTACTTGACGCATCCGTTATTCTTTTATCTTGGCTCATCGATGTATTTTCTAGTTTTACTAGTCTCAGTTCTTGGTTTTTCAGTAGCTCGCCCATAGATTCTAGTTTTTGGTCCTGGCCAGCCAGATGTGAATTGATAGCGCTTAGCTTCTGAAGTATTTCTTGCAGAACATGGTTTTCCTGACTCGGAGCGTTCCTGATATTTTCATTCTGCTTAGCCATTTGTGCATATGTTATGCCTTCCTTAACTTTGCCGCTATTTAGGGGGATTCGTTTTGAGTAGGATTGCACCCTAGGTTGAGAACTCTGACTTGTTTGATTTCTCTTGTTGTCTCTCATTCTTTGCAGCTCTTTCGCTACCTCGCAGCCTCTGTAATTTGCTGGGTGATGATTACCACAGTGTATGCATTTTACTGGTTCGTTCTTACTTTTGTTGCATTCTTTTGTTAGATGTTTCCCAGCGCACTTTACGCATCTTGGTTCCCTATTGCAGTATTTGCGTGTGTGGTTATATGCCTGGCAGTTGTAGCACTGTGGTATTCTACTAGGGTTCTTTTTTAATGTCTCAATCTTAACTTTCATATTAAGGATTGCTTTGATTCCATATACCCTATCAATGCTCTCAGCGTTGTCAAATGTTAGCATGAAAAGGGGCAGACCAACTTTGGTTGTTTCTCGTTCACCGTTTGCTTTTATAGTGACCTTTCTCTTTAATATGTTCACAGCGTTTAGAATTTTGAATCCTTTCTGGCTAAGTTCCTCAATTATTTCTTCGTTTGGGCATGTATGATGCAGCCCTCTGGCCATGACTTTAATTGGTTGCTCAGCCTTGTTTTCATAGGTGAACCATTCGATGTTTTGAGCGGTGATTGCATTTGATAACATTCTGTAGGTTTCTGGGTCAAGTGCATTCACTTTCCAAACGTTATTATTTAGTGCAGTGACTTTATATTTATCGTTTGGAACTACCTTCACTATTTTTTTAATGGTTTCGTATTCACTAACATTAAGTATGTTAATGGGTGGAGGTGGTATCTCTTTATGTGTTGTTTGTTTTTCCTGCATTTCCCCCTGGATGATTACGTTTGATGTTTTAATTGGCTGCAGTGGTCTCTCTTTCGGTATCAGTGATACGTTCTTATGTACCTTCACTAGGTCCGTAGTTGACTGTTCAGATCGTTGGGGTTGTGGTTTTCTGACACTCTGTATTGATTGTTCCACTTCAGGCGAAGATTCTGCTTTTCTTTTTTTGTTTTGACGTTTAGTTTTAATTTGCTTTCGTATAAAACTCGTTTCATACGCCAATTCGTCTTCATCTGTTTCATAGATAGCTATAGTATTTTCTTTGGCTTGATTATCATTTTTGATTACAGCAATTTCTTCTTTAAGCTGTTGGACTTCTTTGAATAGCTGCTCATTGATTTTCATTAAGTTTTCTAACGATTTTTTTAATTCATCGTTTTCTCTCGTGACATCGTGGTTTCCGTTCTGACTGCATTCAGCATTATTGTTCTCCTGCTGAATAGCGGAATGCATTTGTATAGTTGGTGATCTACAAATACTTGTGCTTGGTATAAACGGGTTTAGCAATGGTTGGCTCACCCCAGAATCCGTTGAGCCTGCCTCGTGTGAGGGTGGATTGGCCAACTGTAAAGTTGACGTACCACCTGGGGTATACATTCCGTTTGTTTGTAAACTCATTGCTTTAATGGTTGGTTTATTGTTCGGGGTTCCTTCCCCTATCCAGATTTGGTCCGCGGATGGTATTTTATTTCCCACCTACCCTCCGGCAAGCCGGTTAAAGAGCATTCCCCTATCCGCCACCTGGGGACGCGCCACGATGGGAGTTTGGCATCTCCACACGGTTTTAAAAGTGTACATAAAAAAACGAACGGAGTTCAAGCTTCACCTGAACCGAAAATGTTTGGTAAAACATAAGGTCAACAATTTAAAATCAATTACAGTAAACCCTCGATTTTACCGACCCCAATTTAACGGACGCTCGATTTAACGGACGCTCCATTTAACGGACCCTCGATTTAACGGACAAATTTTATTTTGCATTTTTCGGTTACCGATTTTGATGGATGGATTCGGGGATTCTTATCCTTGAATATGTACAACTGGGATGGAACTCGATCAATTTTTAACCGATTATGCTGGATGGAAATTGGATTCTTAAACGATTTTTGGAAGAAATTCTGAAATGTGACCATAGGGTGGTACTCGATTAATTCTTAATCAATTATATTGGCATTGGGTATGTTGGATGGAAATGGAATTCTTTGCCGATTTTTTCAAGAAGTTGTGTAATATGACCACCTAGGACGGAACGTGATTTCTAGAAGAAGTTTTTTAATATGGCCACCTGGAACGGGTCACGTCTATTAGTTAACCGATAATGATGGAATTCGGCATGTTGGATAAATATGGGATTATAAAATGATAAACTGGGAAATTTTCCTCTTTTCTGATTATTGCTGTCGTAGAGGGTGCATCTATTGGTTGTTTTATGGAATTAACTCCCAGACCGTTTATGCTCTTATATTGCAAGTACGTATAAGGTATAAATGTAAAGTATAAATGTTCCCGTGAATAGTTTTCGTGGTCGTTGTTGATAAGAATGCTTTAAATTCATCCGATCTCTTTGTGTAGGGTTCTAGACGTGATTTTTTTGTGAGAGTAGGTAGTTGGCCTGCTGCCAACCCACTAATTACAAGAGTATAGGTCACGTACTGGTGATAGACGTTAAGGCCCCATTCAGCCTTATCAGAAACATGCTAACTTCACGAGCCGCTTGCTTCAAGAAAGACGCCTGCTTATTATCGAGTTCCATCATACTTTAAATTACCAAGTTCCGTCCCAGTTGGCTATATTCCACAACTTCTTCCAAAAGTTATTGAAGAATCTTATTAGAAATATTCCACCCACCATCTTAAATTTCAGCATAATCGGTTAAGAAATTATCGAATTCCATTCCATTTAGCCATATTCCAAAACTTTTCCAAAAATCAAAAAGACTACCTTTTCCATCCAACATACTCAATTCCATCATAATCGGTTAAAAATTGATCGAGTTCCAGTCCTCGTGGACATATTCCAGAATTTCTTCCAACAATCATTTAAGAATCCCTTTTCCATCCAGCGTACCAATCCAATCATAATCGGTTAAGAATTGATCGAGTTCCGTCCCAGGTGGCCATATTCCACAACTTCATCCAAAAATCATATGAGAATCCCATTTCCTTCCAGCATACCCAATCCCATCATAATGCAAAGAATTGCTGGAGTATAGACGAGCATAACTTCATCCACTTATATTGACACAGAACCAACTATGGCGATAATGAGCCAGTGAAGATGATGTGTAAAAGTTTTATTAAAATTAACTATTTATTTGATTTTTGTTAAACTAAAGATAATTTTAAAAGTAGGTTAAGGCTATTTTATGCCTCTCAGTGTTTTTTACTTGTTACTTTACTATTATATTTCAAATTTCCAAATCCAACTCGGATTTATTTTATTTTATATTCTAAAATTAATATTTTTCGAGTCAAATTTGTACACTTATTTCAATACAAATAATTAAATAAGTTCCGTCCCAGGTATTCCAGAACTTCTTCCAAAAATCATTTAAGAATCCCGCACTTTCATCCAACATACCCAATCCCATCATAATCGTTTAAGAATTGATGAAGTTCAGTCCCAGGTGGCCATATTCTAGAACTTCTTCATTTAAGATTCCCATTTCCATCCAACATACCCAATCCCAGCATAACGGTAGAGAAATGCCTCAGTTCTGTCCTACATTAAATTCGTTCGTATATAGATTAAATTTAAAAACATTCGAATTTAAAGGACAATCGAATTTAACGGACTCCCCAATTTTTCCGTTAAATCGAGGTTTTACTGTATAATATTTTACGTTAAAATGTCACGTGAACAATGTAACAATTTAACGAAACATTTAACATAACAGTATTTAACGCAGCGTATAACATGAACCCAAAACTAGTCCCCTCCTAAATGTTTTATCAAACATAAAAAAATCATTTATGAAGGATAATGATGATAAAATGCATGGGCTCAACAATGGACCAAATTAGATAGGCCCAATTCTGGGCCCTTATACTTACCGTCGCCAACAAACAGAAAATTAACAAAATAATTAAATTTCCGTGTGTGAAATACAATTTTACATAATTTTGAAATGTACACAGTAGTTCATGTTTACGAATATTGAATCGACTTCGATGAAAATGTATAGTTGTTGCGTATGGCATCCTTTTAATATTCTGGGCAATGCGCGAACGCTTTATCGCGTTTTCTTACTACGAGATTTGGAACAGTTCGTTTTGCATTTTTTATTATGAAAATTTAATTGGCATTTTCTATTAATGAATGGATTACGTTTAGAAAATAGAAATTCCCTTAAAGCAGAATATCTATAGTATGTGTCTTTTTAAAATTGTAAACTAAAATGTAGATGCCACTTTCCAGTTCAAAAACTTACTAAGAGTTTACGGTATCATTAGCATCGAAGAACCCTGAAACATTATTTTGAGCATTAGATAACCGGTGTGAAGTTCTTAGACAAAAGTTTTTGGACAAAATTTTATTTCTTGGACAAAAATTTATGGAAAGGTGCAATTTAAACAGTGTATTTATTTTATATTAAAAAAATTGGAAAAAATTTATAATAAATATTGAAAAATCAAAAGAAATTGTTTTACATTAAAAAATCTAAAATTATCATAAATTTTTAAGTAAATCACATACCAAACTATATAAAATGGTAAACCAAATAGCATAAATCTCAGAGATTGGCTCACATAGTGACTATATACGTTCGAAAGGGGATACATTGAGCTATTTAAATCAGTAAGCCCTATCTCAAAATGATGACCCAAGCTCGTGAATCAAATTTTTAAAATTTTACCAATACAGCGAGTCTGCCTGGATTGCCACGAACGTTCTACTACTCTAAGCCAAATAGCAAAAATTAAGATAGGGTTTACTGATTTAAATAGGCTAATATATCCCCTTTCGAACGTATATAGTCCGTATGCAGGCCAATAACTGAGATTTTTGCTATTTGATGAAACTTTAAAAATTCGATTCACGAGCTTTGGTCATTATATCGAGATAGATCTTACTGATTTGAATAGCTCAATGTATCCTCTTTCGAACGTTTATAGTCAGTATGCGGGCCAATCTCTGAGATGTTTGCTATTTGGCTTAGAGTGTAGAACATTCGTGGATATGCAGACAGACTCGCTGTATTAGTAAAACTTTAAAAATTCGATTCACGAGCAATGGTCATGACATCGAGATAGGGCTTACTAGTTTGAATAGCCTAATATATCCCATTTCGAATGTATATAGCCAGTATGCGAGCCAACCTCTAAGATTTTTGCTAATTGCCTTAGAGTAGTATAACGTTCGTGGCTATCCAGGCAGACTCGCTGTATTGGTAAAATTTTAAAAATTTGATTCACGAGCATTGGTCATCATATCGAGATAGGGCTTACTATATATAGCCAGTATATAGCCAGTATGTGAGCCAATCTCTGAGGTTTTTACTATTTGGTTTACCATTTTATACAGTTTGGTATGTGATTTACTTAAAAATTTTTGATAATGGGCATTTTAGATTTTTTAATTTAACAATTTCTTTTAATTTTTCAATATTTATTATAATTTTTTTCGAATTATTTTAATATAAAATAAATACAAAAATGCACACTTCCATAAATTTTTGTCCAAGAAATAAAATTTTGTCCAAAAACTTCACAAAGAACACTCGCATAAATTTTTGTCCAAGAACTTCGCACCGGTCATTAGATAGAGGCTAAGATGGGAAGAACACCTCAAGAAGAGTTAAACATCAAATTAAGGAAAACGTACTGGCTCATGGGTAGAAATTCGGAGCTCTGTAGAAACTTGTATGAGATTATGGTATCCAACTATAGGGGTGTGCCAAGAAATCCAATGTACATATGACAATGGTTCCAAAATAAAGATCTACGAGGGATTGTGAGTGCCTCAAGGTACATTAGGAACGACAACCTTCACTCAAAAAAATAATCGATGTGCTTGCCATTTAAGATTTAAAAATTAACCGCATATATGAATTTACTTTATTTTTGATAAAAGTTCTTAATCATTTCTTAACCAAAAATTCAATAAAATGTATTCACGTGAATGATTATTCAGTCACAGGTCACCTAGTTTCAAATGAACATTATTAAATCAAATATGTGCCATTTTCATTGATGACCTTTTGCCATTTTTCTGGTAGAGCCATGACCCCATCATTGTAGATCTTCTGTGGTTTAACGGCGAAAAATCGAGACAACTTATTTTCGAATGCCTCTTTTGAATTTAATGTAAAACCATTAAGATGGTTCTGCATCGACCGGAACAAATGGTAGTCCGATGGTGCAAGATCAGGACTATATGGTGGGTGCATCAAAACTTCCCAGCGAAGCTCTCTCAGTTTCTGCCGGGTCATCAATGATGTGTGTTGTCAAGCGTTATCATGATGGAACACAACGCCCTTTCTGCTGATCAATTCTGTACGTTTTAACTGAATTGCTTGCCTTAAACGCGTTAGTTGCTAACAGTACAGAGTAGAATCGTTTGACCCGGTGGCGGCATACTATGAGATTCCTTTCCAACTCCACCAAACACACAGCATTACCTTTCTTGGCGTCAATCCTGGCTTTGATACGGTTTGGGAAGTTTCGCCTCGTTTCGTCCATGATCTGTTTCGCACAACGTTGTCGTATCTTATCCACTTTTCATCACCAGTAATCATTTTCTTTAAAAATGGCTTGATTTCGTTCCGTTTCAGCAGCATTTTGCAGATAAAAATCCGGTTCATTTAACTCTTAACTGTTAATTCATGTGGTCGACCAGAGCGAGATGCATGTTTGGCATCCATATTTCCAGAACGAAAGCGCGCAAACCATTTATCTGCTGCTGATTTTGACAAAACGCCTTCTCCATAAACAGCACACATTTTTTCGTAAGCCTGAGCCGCGTTTTTATCTTTGTCGTAATAAAATTGCAAAAGATATCGATTTTTTTCATTATTTATCTCCATGTTTAAAATGTTGTAACTTTTTATTCACTTCACAGGTTTTAATGTTTTGCATGTTAAGTGCAATTTATGCACATATAAATGTCACCTTTGAAACACATATAATTGTCCAATACGATCAATGGTAACTGAGATATATAAATGTAAAGCCATCTACCGGGAAAAAAGCCACGAACTATTTGTCCTACCCTTTATTATTTCTACTATGCAAAATGTAAATTTTTCCTAAATTAAAGTTAATTCGACATGTACATATTTTTTCGCAACGACGTAATTTTTTTTATAAAATATTCTTACATAGCATGAAGTTAATTTCAAAATTTGCAAAAATTGTGAAGTTCTCTTTCCGTTACTTCAAAGGCAGAAACAACTGGAGCTGGGAACTTCGAATTAGAATATTGTAAAATGAGTAACAAGTAGGTTACTCATCGTAAACCGAGAAAATAATTTAAGATAGATAAATTACCAGATAATCTCTGAATCAGTTGTAATATTGCATAAATAAATAAATAAATTTATTAATTTAAAAAAAATATACGAATAATTGCATCATAGTTTGATATACTCAAAACGAAGAGGAATACCCTGAACAAAATGAGCACGCGAGACACAGTCAAAGGGGGTAGCAATTTATGAACTAACAGCAAATTTAAAAAACCATAGAAAAATTAATTTACTTTCTATGTTCAGTTACCGGACAAGTGGTGTAGTGGTTAAAGCTTCGGCATTTGGACCGGGAGGTACTGGGTTCGAATTGCATCAGAGACTAGATGCAAATCGAATTTTCGCCATCGATTACGATCGGCGATTTTAATAAATACAAGTAAGGCCCTCTGATTGAGTGCAGAATTCAGCGCTGACCTACCGTCCACGTCTATGTACAAGTTGACATGGAACTTGCAATGATCAGGTGGTATACTCTAGTTGTGTGAGTAGGTGAATGGGTTAATGACATGGCGCGAATAAGTGGTATCATAATGTGCCAGAAATTGCCCTAAGTGTGCGATAGCAACTACTGAAACATACCTACTATGTACACTTACAAGCAGGGCTGTCATGAAGGATTCTATACCGGTCTATCATGAACGATTCTATACAATTATTTTAATATGCTAAATAATAATATTTACACATCGTTGCAACATATTACAACTTGACGTAATCATATAAACTATTTGAAAACTGGAGTTGCAAATTAATTAGGCATTTACAGTTGTAGATGGGTGTGCTAGAAGTTGAAATATCATTGCTACAGCAAAGGAGCAACCTGCTGACCGTTGTGACAAAGGAAACCCACAAGAAGAGTAAAAGAAGACGCGAAGACGATTAATTCTCGGTTGGTAAATTCTAGAATCGATGGTCTACTCATTTTTAGAAGTATATACCATAAATATTGCTTCCAACATTATACGAGTATTCTGGTGAGAGATGTTATTGGTTGTGAATTTATCGAAAATTAATGTTTGATGTGTTTGTGATTAATTTAATTAATATAAATAGGATGGTGCAAAATTGTAGAAGGGCGATCGGTAATAAATATTGGTCTGAAATGCGGCAGGAAAAACTTGACATTATTGGATATAAAGGGTTTTCCAATAAGAGTGATATGATTTCTTTTAAAAAAAACACACTCATTATTAAGGAAATTGAAATATTTTTTATTTAATGTGATACAATTAAGTTCTGAATAAAACGTCATTCAAATGGCATCCACGACTTCTTCTGCAGGAACAAATTAGATGAACCCAATTTTCGAGCACTTTTTCCACTAAATCAAGTCATATGTCATGAATAGCACGTTCGATATTGTCTTGTAAAGCTTGAAGATAGTTTGGTTTATGCTTAAGACCAATGAATTCAAATAACCTCACAAGAAATAGTATAATGGTGTTAAATCACAACTTCTAGGAGGCCATTCAATATCACAATTTCTTGAAATAATCGAATCTCCAAACTTTTCTCGCAATAATTCAATTGTTGCACTTGCTGTGTGGCACGTAACCCCGTTTTGTTGGAACCAAATGTTGTCAAGATCAACTTCTTTCAATTTCGGTCATAAAAAGTTGGTTATTATCGATCTATACCGATCTCCATTGACAGTAATGGTGTTACCACCTTTGTTTCGAAAAAAATACGGACCGATGATTCCACCAGACAAAAAACCACACCAAACTGTCAATTTAGGTGAATGTAATGGTTTTTCATGAATAATTTGTGGATTTTCTTCGCACCAGAATCGACAGTTTTGTTTATTTACCACACCACTCAGATGAAAGTGAGCCTCATCGGAGAAGATGATTTTCTTACAAAAATCGTTATCGTTTTCAAGTTGTTTCAAGGCAAAATCAGCAAATTCACGACGTTTACGGTGGTCCAATGGCTTCAGTTCATGAGTGAGAACAATTTTATACGGATGCAAACCCAAATCCTTTTTCAAAATCCGCCAGGTTGTGGTTTGAGGCAGTTCCAATTCTTGAGAACGTCTTGGAATCGATAAATTGCGGTCTTCAGCAAGACTTGCCTGAACGGCAGCAATATTTGCATTACTTCGAACGTTTTTTTGTCTTATTGGCACTTGAACATTATGTAACGAAAATGTACGCTCAAAATTTTCAACAATTCGACGAATAGCGAGCACACTTGGACGATTATCACGACTATAAAATGGCAAAAGCGCACGAAAAGTTGCAATTGGAGAACGATTATTTTGATCATAAAACTGAATAGTTTGTAAACGTTATTCTTGCGTATATGTATGATGAAATTGTAAACATTACTGAATACAATGAAACAAAAAATGACAGATCATGACACATTACAAATGGCCGAAACGTCACTTAAAAATCATATCATTCTTATTGGAAAACCCTATACATATAAATATAATCAAAATAGGAACAAAACCAGATTTACCACTTTTGCATTTACTATTTTACTATACTGTAAAATCGTAAACAGATTAACTAAAATTAATCACATTTGAATCTATTTCAACTAACAGGAACTTGTTTTAATAGACCATTATACCGAGAGCTTGAACAGTTATCGTATGAAACTCCATGTTTTTAGAGAACAAATTGCATAGCCAAATTAAATTAAACACCATATAGCTTAATTAAAACTAAAGTTACAGTTTATAATACAGTTTAAAATATGATATATTGCTTGATTCACCATTATATTACATTCTCCCGCCGGTAAATTTATTATAAAACACTGCTGCACAGTAAACAAAGTAACAAACAATTATGTATGTATATTAAATAATAATGGTTGACATCATATATTACATATACAAAAATTACCATCTGCTTTTTTATTCTTCATTCTCCTATATAGACATAATAACTGATATCACACAAATCAATCTTGTCCTAATATGTCTCCTCGATTAACACATTTTGGAAATCCCAATTAATTCAACCCCTTCTTTTATTATTACAATATGTATTTCCTGAAAACCTAAAAACGAAACGAAAATCATGTATTAATATCAAACCAACAAATCTTATGTAAATAACTGTAAAGCGTATTATCTTTATATGTCTATATATTATGTACATTTCGTATACCTACATATTGTATAATATTAGGTACATATAGGCTTAAGACCCCTATATCATCACATATCCTGTTTATAATTTTACTTCATTTTTAACGTATATTTATTTTTTATCCAGGGGAATTAATCTAAATCTCTGTTAATTCATGTAGCAGAAATAGTAAAATCTCTTTATTTTATACTAGCGCCTCTACAACAAAATCAGCGAAATGCATATATTTTAGTACAAATGTGTCTTGAATAAAAAAGGCGTGGCTTATTCTTCATAGAAGATTAAATAAAACTTTAGAAATGGCTGCTTTATATACTTATTGCTTAAAAGCGAGAGTTACATTAAAACCGTGTAGTTGCGCGTTTAATTTAATTATCTTTTATTGAATAGATCCATATTTTTCATGGTAAGTATTTTTTGCTGAACAAACTGATACAACCTTACATAAAACGTATTCGTATATATAAATTAAAATTACCAGTAATCAAATACCAAATTAGATTAATAATAAATAAGGTAAGATAAGAACGCATACAATAAGTTTTTCAAATCGCCATTTTTATTTTTAAAAACCATTAAATTATAATGAATCAGCGTATATTTAAATTAAATTAGTGATAACAATAAAGATAAAAAATCTACCTTTCGT
Source organism: Nephrotoma flavescens (assembly GCA_932526605.1). Taxonomy (NCBI): domain Eukaryota; kingdom Metazoa; phylum Arthropoda; class Insecta; order Diptera; family Tipulidae; genus Nephrotoma; species Nephrotoma flavescens. The sequence goes on along the minus strand of OW052221.1, from coordinate 169,696,329 downwards.
ATTTTGTATATGGTGGATAATGGATATATTTTATAACCTGTAGTGTGGTTTGATAAATAAGGCATACAATTTACTTGAGTACATAAGTTCATTCATTTGATATTTGCTGAGGTAGCACTCAGATTAAATTATGTACCTTTTTATTATACATACTACACTTACAAAAATTTATATAAGTAGACTGAAATTTTGAGTGAATGAATCTTTTCAACATAAAAGACGACCAACTTAAATCAATTCGATAATGAATTCACATGGCTCCAATCAATCGATGCCTTGTGATCTTCGAATGGTCGAATTTTCGATTTTTTATGATTTCTACATAGTAAATGTATAATTCGACGAGTGTCAAATTATGTTGGTTTCTATACAAAAGATACGAGACACGATAGGGTCATTACTTCACCATACATTACTTCGATTTACTTAGACATCTGTACGATGCCTTGTCAATGGCCTTCGAATGGTCAGTTTTTCGTTTTTTTCGCACAAAAGATGCGAAAGGGTAAGTACTACGCGATGCATTATTACGATTTACTTAAACATCTCCAGGATGCCTTGTCTATGGCCTTCGAAAAGTTTAATTTTTAATTTTGTGTGACTTAAAACGCAATTAAATATTTTTGATTCAGTCATGAAGTAAAATATATTTAAATAAATATATTTTCCTGTATTTCCTTTAATTATCTTGTTCTACTTAATTACAAATTAGGTTTTGAAGCATTCTTAATTTAAAGTGTAACATTTTCTTTTACATACTTATTCACTGTTATAAGGTTTTTTGTCAACATGTCAGAAAATTCAAACTACCATCAATTGATCACTACAATATGTAATTGAGGTTTAAAGGAACCCGCTGCTTTATACCAAACCAAATTGAAGGTTTGTGACAGTTCTACCTAATACACGATGCCTAAGGGTGTTTTCCAAACACCAACTTATTACAAACTTATTTGACGCCTTGTTGAATATAAGTCGGTCAAGTCGCTCCAATTCCTTAACCGAATTATTTGTTACAACTTATTATACAACAACTTATAACAAAAAATCAAACGCAATTTGTATTTTATGGAAGAGAAAAATCTTATGCCGTATTGGTCGTTGCTACTATAGATTTGAAAATAAAAACTGCATATATTACATCATAGAGCAAAATATACATAACAGGGCTCATGTAGACATGACCGAGGTTAACCTATTTTACTATTGCAATCTGTATAAGCTTAACAAGAACAATGAACTATAAAATAACTCTTCGCGAGATGAGTTATATTTGAATAAGTCGGTGTCAACAATTAAGTCGGTGTTTCGAAAACAGCCTAAGAGCCTAATTGAGCCATTTTTTACACAAGTTCGCGTAAACTTGTATATTTTACAGTAAAAGCAGTTACCACTGCGTGAAGTGAGTCCGAAAAATATCCCGAAAAAACATAAAATAAGAATTGACTATTGGAATTTAAAAAATCGCGCCTCTGGTGCAATAGTTTGTTGTGCATGTTTAATATAAAATTAATTTTTGGTGATGATAGTAAGTATAAAATTTCTAATTTATTATGAATTTAACAAAAAATTAAATCATTAAAAGTGAACTAGCATAAGCGTTATATAAAAATAATAAGCTCGATTTGTAAAATACGTGGTTAAAATACAAAGCATATCAAAATTTTGTTTGGATGTTTAGTGCACATAAATGTTGTTATGAGTTATAATTTTTTTTTTTACTTAATTTTGAAATTCTAAACTGAATTAATTATATCCAAAAATTGATATATTTTCTATTTATTTAATTTATTCCAGTAAAACTAAAATGGATACTAGTTTAACAAACAGAAACAATGCCAGTGATTTCGGGGAAACGGTTTGTATATCACCCATAGAAATAATGGACTATAATGGACGGCGAAGAGACGGAACTTTTAAATGCAGGTTGGGTGCATGCTATTGGGATAATTCCACCTCCAGCTCGCGACAGAATTTTCGGACTAGTTGTCCAAACGTCGGCTATGACTTCCAGTCCTCATGAAGTTCATTTAGATAATTTAAAACAAAAATTTTTTGGCGATGTGTTTGTTCCTGTAAAGCGGGACTCGGCGAAAAGTGCAAACATATCGCCACTTGTTTGCTGTATATAAACTGGAAAGCATTTATAAATCATTGTGTTATTGTTTTTTGAACTAATTTAAGTGATTTTATTTTTAAGGTATCCGAATCTCGAAGCACTGAGCAGTACGGGCGTTAAACAAAAATGGGGAAAAGCTGGACAAACTCTTGCTAAATCGTTTAATTCAGTAGATATCACAGAAATGTGTCAGGTTCGAAAAATATGTTTTATGCATAACGGCAACGTTACCGAGCAACAGCAAGATAAAGCCCAAGTTCCTTAAAGGTAAACAAGTAAAATGGCATTGCAAAAATTTGGTATTGTATAACAAACATCTTTAAACTGTTACATATAATTAAATTGAATTTTTTTCTGTTTGTATGATGTATCCTGCTTTAATGTGAAAATAAATTATAATTTATATAAATTTTTTGTAACAATAATACGTCCTTATAGCTACCCCTCAGTCCGAGCTAACCAAATTGTTAAAAACAGATCGAACGAATAATGAAATTTGTAGCAATAATTGTGATAATGATAACACCGAATTATTTGAGTTGAAACGACTCACTTTTTTTCAAAACTTAACAAAAACTGTAGATGAAGCAGTGACAATCTGTAAACAGACTATCTGCCAAACAAGTGCCTTTTGGTTGGTTGAACGGAAAGTTCGATTCACGGGAGCCTATATGGTATGGTTGTTTACTTATGATAAGAATGAATCAGCAAATTGGGAAAACAAATTGAATTCGGTACATATATGATAATAATTTCAAAGACAATGCAGCAACTATAGATTGTATTCGGAAAAAATGGTAAAACAAAATATATAAACACCATTTTTTTTTTTTTTTTTTTTTGAAAGTGGTTTAGAAATTAAATGACATATTATAGGAATCAACCTGAAGGGACACAAATATAACTTAAAAAAGAACCATAGTTACTAGGGCCAAGTTTAATTGGGATTGGCCATAACAAACTTAAAATTATGCGATTTTGTGATATTTAGTTCGTTTGGTCAAAGTATTGTAATTATAAAAGTAGGAAGAGACGACGTTTTCTTACATTCTTATGTGAAATTCTAACTAAAATTTATTTTAAATATGTGATACAATTTATTTCCTAGAAGTGATATTTTACCGAAATGCAATTTATTTGACTAATTAAAACTTTTTATTCGAGTTAAAAGACATTTTGTTATTTATATAATGTATGTACAAAGTACATACAATATATAAATAACAAAATGTACTTGTTAAAAACATATTTTAACAAGTTTTTATTGAATTATTTTTATACTAATTTATATAAATAAAAAGCGTATATTTTTGTGATATTTTAATGACATTTTCAATTTAGATAAATTTGTCATCGCTCAATATTGGCTGTGAAATATTTGACAAAGCACAAATAACCGTTATTATGTCGGCACCGACACTCCCACTTCTCAGATAAAATTCTGAAGATTTATAAGTGGGCAATTTTTCTTATCACATGCACGAGAACTGCAGCAATCTTATATTGTTTCGTTCCACATCCTCTTTGGAAAATATTTCAAATAAAAATGTTGGCCTTACCATTTCTATTCCGCTATTTGATAACTCGTCAGTTATCGTGAATCCTTTATCGACCATTACCGCATCGCTAGGCTTTAGCAATTGCAATAGCTCAGAGTCCTTGTTAAATAAGGCCTTATCCGAAGACCGTCTTGTTGACACCTTACAAAGAAAATTTATTGATAATGATGGGGATACTCCAATCATAGCTTTCAACGTACTTATATGCATGCTCTTATACACTCAGAAAAAAAATATGATAAATACATGGTTGCATTTACCATAATATCATCATTGTATGCTAAATGCAATTTTTTAAATGATTGATTTTATCATACTATGGTTGGTTTTATCATATTATGATTGATTTTGTCATACTATGATATTCTTGAAAATTTTTCTTGATATTCTTCATCATAACAATGAGTATCACTCACAAATAAAAAATTTCAGTGATCATCATTGTTATGATGAAGAAGATCAAGAAAAATATCAAGAATATCATAATATGATAAAATCAATCATTTAAATAATTGTATTTCACATACAATAATGATAATATGGTAAATGCAATCATGTATTTATCATATTTTATCTCTGTGTGTGTTGGTCATATTCCAGAAAGTTAGTTTTGAGATTCATAATCGATTAAAATATTTCATTCTGTCTTGTGCAGTTTTAAAAATGTCGTTTTGAAAAATGCAGTTTTAAAAAATGCTATTTTGGAAAATGTCGTTGTGAAAAATACCGTTTTGTACCTATGCCGTTTCGTAACATGCAGTTTTAAAAAATGCCATTCTGAAAAATGTCGTTTTGAAATGTGTCGTTTAGAAAAATGCCGTTTTGAAAAATACTGTTTTAACCCTTATGCCGTTTTGAAATATGCAGTTTAGAAAAATGAAATTTTGTACCTTATGCAGTTTTTAAATATGCCGTTTTGAGAAATGCGGATCTCTTCTCAGAATTATATCAAACAACTCGTAAGACATATAAAACTAAGTAACTAAAGTAACTAACTAAATAGAACAACATATAAGACATATAAAACTCAGAATTTAATATTAGAAATTATGAATGTATACGGTGAAATTTTGATAGTCGTCACACTGGAAGGGTTGTCTTTGTAATGTATATTCACAAAAATATAAGTTTTAAAATAATTTATAATCTCGAGAAGGACCGCGCTTACCATACAACTGGGATATTTGAAACAACAAAACCAGCATTTTTATATAATTTAGATGGATAGTCCGAAGGGGTTATCGACTATAATAAATGCAACTATATATTTTTGGGTTTTAATATTGATGTGAAATGTAATAATTTATACAGTTTACAATTAAAGCAGTTAATCAAGGATTATAGTTCAGGAGTATACCAGAGTCACACAAACCAGGAAAAGTTTAACAGAGCTTTTTATAACTAATTCATCAAATACTATAGTGAAATATTAAAAGACCAACAAATAAGTGATAATGTATGTTAAGTGCGGATGTAAGAGATACTATTCTGTGGATAAATTAAATTCTCACTGCAGCAATCTATGTATAGTGCGTATAGAATGAAGTTAATAAAAATGCTGAATGCTTCATACTGGAGTTAAAAAATGCAATAAATCAACTGACGCAAACGAAAATAATTCAAAGTAGAAAAAAAATTCTTGGTTCTAAGAAAACTGAACTTGATATTGTTAAGACAAGAAAAGGATAGTAGTTACGGTAATAATAAATTCAAGTGAGTAATGCTCTTAATATCGATTTTGATGTCATATTTTTGACTGAAATATGGATTTCTAGTTCGGAAATTTCAGATTATAATTTGGATAGCTTTATGCTTAATGCAAATTGTAATGAACAATATAGATCTGGTGGTGTGGCGGCACTTGTTAGGTCCTCCTTGGATTGTCAGGTATTTCCGCTTACGTTTTCATCCGCCTATGTTTTGAAAATTGTCATTAGTCTAGGTAAAGTTAAATATTGCTTCGTGTTGATTTATAGGTTGCATTGCTATGGATTTGAAGAATTTTTGAGAGAATTGAACGACTTCTTGAACTCCGATACTTCAAAACATAAAATATTGCTTGGTGATATAAATTTTGATCTAATGAAAGATTCTCAGTTGAAAGATAATTACTTATTATTATGTGCCTCATTTGGTTTGGAATCTCTTGTACATTTATTTATATCTGATCATAATACAATTATCTTCAATATTGTATTATGATCAGATATAAATAAATGTACAATCGTAAATATAAAAAATTATGTCAAACGAAAATAAATTTTTCAGAGTTACCAATATCCTTAAGTACATATGATTGGTGCACAGTTTGGAATTAGGATGATCCAAATACAGCATATTCAAATTTTGTCGAAATATTTATTTCTAATCTAAATAAACATAAATCGATGCTTAATATTAATCGTAGAAACTGGAAACTTAAGCCACTTAAAACTTAACTTCCAACGCCTTACTAAATTTAATTAATCTTCGGAACAGGTTATCTAAGAAGCTAATCAATGATCGTAATAACAGTTCTTTAAAGAAAAAAGTGGATGCGCTAAACTCTAGAATTAAAACCTTGATATTGATACCGAAAACTAAAGAAACATATTTTAAAAATAAGATGTCTTCAGCTTCAGATATGAAATCAAAATGGAAAGTGTAAATAGTGTATTGAACAACGTTCCCGTTTCAGATACTATTACTTCTTTAGAAATTGGTGAAAATAATTTCATTTCGGATCTTAATGAAATTGCTAATGTGCTAAATAATCATTTTATTAATATACCAAGCGTCGTTCTAAATGAAACACAAGAAAATATGACTGTTGAAAATACTACATACTACTATTCGAAATAATATGGTTTTGACTCGGTTCAATAGCTCGAATCTATTTTTTTTCCCAGTTAGTGATTTGGAAATTGTTTCAGCTGTCTGTGAACTCAAAAATACTAATTCGTGTGGTATTGATGGAATTTCTAATATAGTGGTTAAAAATGTGATCTTTAGTATTGCGCCTGTCTTACCGTTTGTTTTTAATTTATGTCTTGCTAAAGGGGTGTTTCCTGATAAGTTAAAAGTAGGTCTCGTGAACCCACTATTTAAGAAGGGTTCACGGGCTGACCCAAACAATTATCGTCCAATCACCTTACTGAACACTTTCTCTAAGATTTTTGAAAAAATTATTAAATCCAGATTATTGAGTTTTCTAGATAAAACTAATTTTCTCGATAAACGTCAATTCAGTTTGATTAAAAATTCCTCGACCGAACTGGCTCTTCTTTCATTTTTAATGCCTGTTCATAACAATTTGAATAAGAACCTTAAGGTATCCGCTCTTTTCATAGATATTACTAAAGCATTCGATACCGTTAATCATCAAGTGTTACTGGAAAAGTTATCGCATATTGATATTAGTTGTGTGGCACTTTCTCTATTTAAACCCTATTTATGTAATCGAGCTCAGAGTGTATGTATTAATCATGTCCGAAGCAATGAGGTAATGGTTAATGTTGATTTCCTCAAGGATCTGTGTTGGGACCTCTTCTTTTTTTGATTTATTGTAATTCTATTTTTGATCTGGATTTGCGTGGTAATATTGTCGCTTTTGCCGATGATGTTGCGCTGCAGTATTCAAATGTGAATGTGGATTCGTTGAAATATGACGTTAAGTGTGACCTAAAAAAAAAATGGTTCTACGTTCCAAGAACCATGAAATTTCTTAGCTGCAAGTCTAAAACTATGTAAATACTTCTTTCCTGACATTAATTATGGCTCAGTAACCTATCACTCATTGGCGTGTAATGACACTAATTGCAGTACTCCTTGCGTTCCCATATAGAAACAGTTAGTTCGTTCAAATATTTAGGTTTAAATCTTGATTCACAGCTTAACTTTAAAAAAACTCCGACGTACTTTAAGATCATTTTTCCATTTGCGTAATATCTGCAGCTCCGAATTTTTGAAATGTCTCTATTACGCTTTGGTTGATTCTCATCTACAGTACGGGTTAACATGTTGGGGTGGAATTTATTTGTCAAACATCAAACCATTATTGACGTTACAAAAAAGTGTGATTAGAATTTGGAATCATTTGCCAACAACTATCCCATCTTTCCCATTGTTTTTAAATTATTCGTAATAATTTTAAATTATCACTGCGGTATCTTTACGTATTTAAAGTTTTGAAAATGTTTTATTTAAAAAGCGGGAATTCTTTAATGAATATACATAGTGAGCCATATTTGTTTCGAAATAGAAATAGAATTAGTATTCCGCAACCTTTTAAAGAGCATTTCAAGAATTTCTTTTCTTACACTGCACCCAAGTTTTATAGCCAGTTACCAACCTATATTGTAACCGTGGGCACTCCCAGTCTTTTTATAAAATTGTTGAAGGAATGGTTGTTTTCAAAAAATGACATTGAGATTTTATTTAGAACAATATCCCTAAACTGTATATTTTACTTCTTTTTGTTATACATTTTTTATTTATAAGGAATGTAAAAAATATGCTACGAATATTCAAACCATGCGCAAATATTGCTTAAAAATTTGTTACTTTACTATTTTTTTAAATTTGTTAAATTATATTTATATATTTTAATTTTAATATTACACTTTTATATTTTGTATAATACTTTGTTTTTATTAGTTATGAATCGTGACTCCATGACATTTTTTTAATCAGGAGTTCACTAGCTAGTTTTATTTTCACTATTTTTAACAACTGATTAGTTTAATTACATGTATATAATTTTTCTTAAATAATACTAAGTAAAAAAAAAAAAAAAAAAAAGTAAAAATTCACCGCAAAATAAAATATTATAAATAATAAGTAAAATAAAATCTCAATTGTCATGCAGGATGCTATGATAGGTTTTATATGGTAATGAAGAATATTTAGCTTTGTGTTATTGTTAAAGTGCGACATTGTTAAATGTGCGGAATTAATTATTTATTTTAAATCATTTATTCGATTAAAAATCGCAAATGTTTGCGATATGTTTACTGATCTCATTAAGCAGCAACTTGCCGCGTGCTCGTGACATTATGTCGGTTTATAATCCAAATAAATGCCAAAATATCACTGAAGATGCAATGGAAATTCAAGTAATATAACTCTAATGAGAAAGAGCCTGGGAAAACAAACGTCCGTCCATTAATAATCAATTGGCGAATCTCTCGGACAAATGTAATCCTCAGCTAAACCTATCAGACACCTTTAGTCTAGAAAAACGACTTGAAACTACCGATTGTATACAAACTCGTCGTGTTGCCGCCTTATACTCGTACGCCTCATTTTTTTTTAATTTGGCTATCCATTAACCAAAAAAACACTTGTATCCTATAAGTTTTGTAGTAACCCCAACTACGTTAACAGGAATGAAGTATTCATTTCGAAAATGTTACTGACAGATGGCTAATTTCGCACAGTGATTTTCTTTTTTTAGCTGATCTATAGCCGAATTTAGCCTCGTGAAACTATATATTGCATACCGTTGTACATGTTAAAGGATCGTATAAAAAAGAGGTATACGTGTACGCTAAAGACGTTATAACTATTTATAATTTAATTTATTTTATTAAACCTGAGGATTTACCAAATGTGTTAATTTTATTCTATACGAACAAAAATGCGATCGCTTATGGTTGTACCATTATCGAAGGCATCGATTGACCAAGATATTTCAATTTCATCTATTTGTTTTATAAAAATTGGATTTTAACTTCCAAAATGTATAGTAGTATTATATATAGAAACCAAGCCATTTTTAAGAAAACCATTTTTCCTAAAAATAATTAAATCGCGTAACGGTTATTTTCACGTAACGTAACTATACGTTTTATCTAATTATTGACATCAAGGTTATTGATCATCTGAGTAATTTTACCCTGCACACCGCGATTGAACTATGCTTAAGCCGTATCTACTCGGTTCGGCAAATTTTACTCTGAAATGAATGTCAGTGTACGAAGAACGTGCTGCACAACCTTCGCTCGGTGTACAATACACCGGCTAACTCTGCCCGCTTGGGTTGAATTATAGTGTAAATCAAAATATCACGTAAGTGAGAACAAGCAAAGTAAAACATTCGAGCAGCAAAATTCTAAAAGTCCCAGGGCCTTAGTAATAGACGATTTAAAATCAAATTAGCATGGAAACTTCATACGATTTTTAGGCCCTTTTTCAATTACCGACTTATTCACCGACGTTTTCACCGACTTATTTAAATAAGTCTGCTGATGAGGTGGCTTATTTTCTTTCTCTTTATTTCATAAAAAACTTATTTGGCTTCATGTAGACTATACAGTTTTGTTACATGTAAACATTAAAACTCTGTCATTCATAATATTATTTTTTTTTTGTGAATATATATGTGGTTGCGGGAAAATACAAAAATTTTTATTAATTAATAACTTAAAAATAATTAAATACATTATTTCCATACGTAAATATGAAGCGAAACCAGTACAGTACGAAATGTAAGTATTTATTTTATCAGAAAACTTGAAATATTGATATGTATATGAATATATAACCTCAGTTTTAATATTTTATTTAGGGAGTGAAGATGAAACCTTTGCCTTAATTGCAGCCAGGACTTTAAAAGATGCTGATTTAAAAAAAAGACGTGTCAATATCCTGTTATTTGGACGTAAGTTTGCAATTTCAAAAATTTGCTTATGTTACCTACATAAAATTGATGTAATATACATACCTATAGGTGTTATATTTTGCTTCGTTTTTAGAGAAATACAATCTTCAATGCCAGAACTGGAACATAGAACGTCGCAGGAATGTATTAAAAAATGGAAGAATCTGCTTGACATATACAAAAAATTAAAAGATCCCAAAACAGGAAGAGCTCCCACTACAGTAAATGCTGCAAATTGGGTTTATTTTCCGAAAATAAATGATCTTATGTCAGAAAAGCATACCATTGCCCCCAACATTATGGAAAGCACGACTTTCACAAAAAGTAGGACACTATCGGACACAAGCGATGATTTAATTGTTTACGAACCCGAGGGTGTTGAGTGTGAGATTGATTTATTCAGTGAGATTAATAGTAATGATATAGTACCCAGTACCAGCCAAATCTCCATTCCACCAAACCTATTAACTCTGAGAAAACATAAAACACCAGTGCAACAACAAATTTTGGACCACACTGTTCAAAGAGATGAACAAATTCTAAAATTCATTAAAAAAAATAATAAAATGATGCGTTCCGTATGTCACAAATACTTCCCGGAGTTGAGGTGTCTTCTGAAAGCGAATAAATATTAATTTTAGATTGAATATATTTATTATAAAAAATAGACTGAATTATTGAAATGTATATTATTGAAAAATGAATTAAATGTTTATTATTATTTATTATTGAATTAAATATTTATTATTTTTATATTTCTGAACATAATCTGTTTCTGAACTCTGACGCGCTGATTTGGGGTTGATAAACTTCATCATTAGAAGAAAGATTATAATTATCATTTATGAAATTCCTCGTCTATGGTCATGAGATCCCCAACATTTAAACAAATGTTATGTAGTATGCAGCAAACCGCGATAACTTTATTACAATTTTTTAAATTAAGTTCCAGTGAACGAAGAAAAATGCATCTCCACCTAGTCTTCATCTGTCCAAATGTCTGTTCGACAACTATTCTTGCATTACTGTGGAGGTGGTTAAATTTTTTTTGTTGCGGGGTTAACGAACGGTTTTCCGTAAATGGAGTGATTATACTTATTGGATCACGCGTCAACTGATATCCACTGTGACCGAGCAAATAATAATCTCGTGCAGGATATCTTCGATTTAAATAAATGTCGCTATTCCTTAGTACTCTTTGATCGTGAACCGATCCTGGCCACCCAATGCAAACATGCAAAATTTTGTAATCAGCATCACAAACAGCTATAAAGATAAACACAGTTCAAATAGGGATATACAAAGTTATATTTAAAAATGAAGATTACGTACCTTGCAATTGAATGCTGTAGTCCAATTTTCTATTTATATATTCATCATGCCGATCGGTTGGACATTTTATTTTGATGTGCGTCCCATCTATAGCACCCACGGCGTGATGGAAAACGTGTGATCCTGCCCGATTAGCAAATTTGAGGCCTATGCTCTCGAGCTCATCTTCATTAGGCAATACAATAATACGTCTCATCAAGTTCAATATCATATCCAGCGAACGCCGGGTAATATTAAATACTGTTGATGTTGGCATGTTAAAAGCAGTACTAACCACACGGTAGCTTGTTCCTGCTGCCAGCAAAAACAAGGTAACGCCCAGTTCCATTTGTGGATCATATCCGTGACGTTTCGACGGATAAAGTACCACTAATTTTTGGAACGCTTCTTTTGAGACACGTAAGTGTTTTTTTATTAATAGTGGGTCCCGTTCTAGTATTGCGTCATATATACCGCTCCGCTCCATGGAGCAATATTTGAACCCCTGATATAAGTAGATATAAATATTATTTTAAATTTATGTATTAATTACATTACAATATTTCTTAAAAACAACTTTATACCTCCCGCATCTTGCGTTTTTCCAGACACTTCACCAAATCTTTATCGCTATCCATTAATTTGATGCATAGTTTTATATTTTGATTTGTTAAATAATTTAACAACAAAAATTGTTTTTTTTTGTCCATTTTATTTATTAATGATCTTATTATTTTATTTTTGAACAAGAACACACAAATTATTGTTATCCTCAGCTGTCAAAATAAGTCAGCAAAACGAATTGGAATGACTTTACCGACTTATTCAAGATCGCGTCAAATAAGTCAATAAGTCTGAAATAAGTCGGTAATTGGAAAAGGGCCTTAGTGCTAATTTGTTTCTAAACCGGGGCCTATCAAAGTTTCAGCAGTATTTTGCTGGGGCAGATGAGATTATCCACTTTTATTCACAGAATCTTATTTTAAATTATATGGTCGGCCGCACATTGAATAAACTGAATGTTTCATCAAGAGTTTCCTTGATCCTGTTTTTCTAAATATTCTGATTAATTAAGAGTCTAGTATTGCTAATGGATGCAAACTAATAAAAAAAACGTTATGACCTTGCATTAAATGTTCGTATCGCGTCCAATAATATTTTTTATATCACTAATAGTGATACGCGATATTCTATTGGCGTAATAACATCATCACATTATTTAAATGAATATTGTATATACTGAACAAACACAAACCCATCACTGAAAAAGGATTTCAACGCGCTACTCTGAATCGTTAAGAACAGGTAATATTACCACAACGTATAATATTCTGTACTATACACCAATAATGTGTCGAGAGATGAAAAAAGTTATCTGACAGGATGGGTAATAGAATCAATGGTTAGAATGAAGGAAGTGTTATTGTTACACAAAAATATATAAAAAGGAAAACGAAATTCAATGAGATCCTTTCAACATTGCAACATTTTTTGTTAATGTATACCATCTAAGGGTGGTGAATGTGATAATGATTTTTCTCCTTCTGAAATACGAATTGAATAGTTACGATGATAACAATATAACATTGAACAAGGGGGATATAAAATTTATTATGTCTCTCTATATATAATATACTACAAGTATATATATACGAATATGTACATAAAAGATTGATTGAAAATGGGATGGATTATTTCGAATTTATTTTTATTTTTTTTTTTTTTTGGTGAAAATTCAATTTTGTTGATGGCATAAATGGTATTTCAAAATGGATCACGTGATATGAATACACAAAATTTGAAATGAAAACTTTTGTGTATTGTGAATACATTTGTTGGTGTTGTCGGAAATACGATTCTGTATACACATATACCTATATATTCATGTGAAGAAATAATGTCAATTCAATCAGAATTATTATCTTTTATTTAGCTTGATACCGGGTGATAATCAATCTCAAATTGTATATAATATATTGTCTATCTTTTCTATTTGAAAAGTGTCACCCGTTTAGGTTTGATATAATAAACATTCTCGAAGAAAAGGATCTCAACCCCCAATGCTTTTTTATTTAATTTTCATTTTGGAAAATACTCTTAACACTACTCGTATTCACATTCATCAACCTTAAGTAAACTAAGTAATTTTTTAGAGTTACGTATGTTCCTATATATACAAAAGAATATATACAATAACATAATATGGTAAAAAAGAAGTACATTAATAATCAAATTGACATTCATTTAGCAAAAAAGTATATACATAAAATAAAGATTTGCGGCAAATTTGGGGAAGAAATCATTTTTTGAAGTGTGGGTCTTCTATTTTAAGTACACATGTACGATACGTACAATTTAATATTGACATGAGAGATAATTAAAGTTACTAGAAGTGCTTGAAATTTGTGAATTTCAAACGTCAAGTGCCCATACAAAAGTTAGACAGGATTTTATTTAATTTCGTATAGCTAATTAATGATTTATTAACTTTAATCCATTTTAGAGAGATGATCGATCGACAGTTGAATATAAATAAAAACACGAAAGCGACTAATGCACATTCACGTATATACTCGTAAGATGAAGTTTCATTTCAACAGAATAGCATTATTCAAAACACACATTTTCTATTTAAGCGCACAGACAATTACGGTGATAATTCCTTGGTGGGTCATTTATTAGTTTGTTTATTCTTTTACGTATAGGATTTCGTTATCTCGTTATAATAATGTTGCCCGGTTACTTAATGTATAAAACGCCACGATTTAAGCTACAATTGTCCAATTTAGCTGTGCAATAAACACAGCAATTGATACTTAAATCTGCATTTGATGTTATGATGGAAATTATAAAAAATCAGTTAGAAGTCAAGAAATTATTGAAATTCAGGAATGTACGAGAAATATACACTACAATATTTCATTGTATTATCATAATTTTATATTTTTACAATTTTATTTTTTGGTTTATGTTTGTAGAAATCTCAAAGTTCGTTCTCCGTTAAATATTAGCTGTCACTTAAAAATTTTTCGACCAAGTATAAGAAAACTGTACTGAAATGATATTTTAATGGTATAATTAAGCGTAAACCGAATTTCTATAGATAAAATAAAATAAATAAAATGTTTTATTTTTGCTTGAGCTTTCGACACCTTTTCGGTGCCATTCTCAAAAGCGTATAACATTTTTTTTATATAGAGTCGATACAGCTAAAAAAACTAGTTTTCATAGAAAAACTGCTATCTAATTAAAAATCAGATTTTGAAAGTGAAGAACGAACTCTGTGAAAAAAGGTTGTACAAATAAAATTAACTGAATATGTAAATAAGTCAAAAAACAATAATTAGATAAATAAATTATATGTATGGCCAATATAGGCACAAGCACTACAATATTCCGACGCTTGAGTTCTATTTTGGCGTAAGCGACAACATTTTTATTTTAAGAAAATCAACTTGAAAGTTTTTATGGTTTTATTAGTTGGAACGTTTCACTTAAACCGCGATATTTTTATCTAAATCATAAAATTAAGTGATCATAATTATTACCTGGATATACACCAAAATGATGGAGGTATACTAATTTAAAACTAATAAAATAAATCGAGATTTGATATTAGAAGAAGGAAGTTTGAAGTTTAGATTAATAAGGGCCATATCAACCAATTTGGAAATTACTTTCAGGTAACATTTATAGATCTCAGTAATAAGCATTCCTCAAAATAGTATAAAAGTCTTATTGTATAGCAAAATATTTATTTAGAACGTAAATATACTTCAATTTTCTTATTACAAATAACAATATAACAAATTAAGTCGTTTCAATTAAAAAATAATTTTAAATTAATTCAATACAAGTCTTTAAGCTTAAACCTAAAATATTAGTGCACAAGCACATTATAGCAAATAAATTGTATAAAATTCTCTATCAGTTTCTGGCATGTACTGCAACATTGAACGGATATCTTTTTTCTTATCGTGTGACATTTTGTACAGAATGATGATTGGCCAAATTGTAGGTAAAAACGTTTTTTTTGGATTCGGATTTGCGAGTATCTGAGATTTTCATCAAAATCGAAGTTTAAATATCGTCCGATATTTTATTGTAGATAAATCAGGTTGTTTGTAAATCAAATCTACTGGTGCAAATGGCGGAAATATCATACTAACCGAAATCAATACGTCTCATATGTAATATTTTAAGTTTAACTTTAGTATAGTTCATATTTTTTAAAGTTTTCAATAAAAGTGACGGGACTATAGATTTCAATATTTCGCAAGAATTTCTCGATCGCACTGTACCCAGCATATATTTTCTGCACTTAAGAGTGCCCTGGCTCTGAGAATTTTTGTTGTAATTCTATTATATGTTTATGTTTTTCCATAAATTTAGAAATCGCGAGTGTGGTTATTCTATATTCCTATTCTGTGGAACACATGAATTGGACCATTGGATAATTTTAGTTATAGATGGATTGTCGTTAACCACACTCTCCAAAATAAACCGCTCCTACCTGCATGCCATATTGCACTTTATGTGCGTTTATTAGCACTACAGTGTGCCGTTAAATTATAAACGGAGAATTTGCGTTTATAAGAGGCAAAGAAAACACATTTTGGAAATTGTACCACAGAACAACCGTAAATTCAGTATTTTTCGACCACCAACTCTTTCAGTTTTTACCCTCATATTATTTTCATTGTTTTTTATTATATTCTTTGATTTCGGGAGTGGTGAGCTTGACCGTGCCACACATCGATAGCATTGGTCTTTCTTCGGTTTGTAGAATGATATATTAAACTTTCCGTTGAACACTTTAATGTAAATATTGAATTTCACAAGATCGGTAGTCTCATTCAAATATAATGAGTACATTCTACTAATATTCAAACCAGATTCAAGATATTGTCTGGTTGTATTGGCTCGGCAATAAAGAGAATCAAACACTGGAAATTGTTGATGTGATCTCTGACGATATTAGGTTTGTCTTTGGAAATTTTATACTTATATGGTTGCCATGGGTTGTTGGTGAATTCACACCTACTTCAGTTGCCTTTGTTTTATAAAAATTTTGATTTTGACTCAGATGTAGTGTATAGTAAGCAAGAATAACTGCTGGTACTCTTCTGGTAAATTTCGAGAAAAAACGAAGTTCAGTGTTCACACTAAGACTCCAAAACGTACTATGCAATTTTTGCCGATCCGTTTCACTAAAATTCAATCCACATTTAAAACTGCACTCTTCAGCAAACCCATCATGCCGTGCTCGTGGTAACTTTTCTTTAGCATCTTCATATTGCCGACCTTGATTCCTCATATTTTCCTTTATATTTTTTTCCACAATGATGTACAGCTCAGATTTTTACGAAATAATTATATTTCAATTGGATTATCACGAAATTCAATTGATTTGTAAATTTCATCTGAGATGGTTGGTATTGGTAACGAAGCAACAAATTCTTCAATATTAAACTCGATATTATTGGCTTCCATGATACCAGATGTTTCCAACGAAGATTTGGTGATGGAACTGCGTTGTTGGTTGCCTTTATTTGCTACATCTTTAAATAAATATTAAATATTCGTCGAAAGCTCAAACTTATTCTATAATTATAAAACCTACCTTACACCTACATACATTGAAAACTATAACACCTAGAACAATTTTGATTGCATTAGTGGAAATTTCCTGCTGAAGGCACTTACATCAACATAGAACTCAAGCGACGATTTATTGAATTAGTACTCTTCTTGATATTTATTTATTTTATTTGTTTGTTTATTATACAATTTTGTGAATCTACAAATCCCATTTTGAGCAACATGCTCATTTGCAATAAAAAATGTAGTTCAATAATTTTCTAATAGTTTTAATCGTCCTTTATGTTCCATATGTTGCCATCTTCAAGCCATATTTTTACTCCATCGAATTAACAAGTTTAGCGGCAATCATTAAAATGGTTTGACATCTCTTTAATTAGAAACTTTATAGGCAACATGCAATTCTTATCCCTCCCTTTTTAGGCGGCACAAACTTGATATTTATATTATCACAATATATATTTAAATAAAAATCAAATAAAATAATAAAATAATAATAATTCATCAAACTGAGTAAAACATAACTTGTCGACAGGAAAGTCAAGGCACGAACCCAATATTTCACAAACAGATCGTTTCTTAAAAAGCATTTAATTTCACTTGTTGTTTTTAATTCTTTTAAGAAACAGAAATTTAAATAAAACCAAGCCAAAATAATCAAAGCCAGCCAAGTAACACAATAGTAATAATGAAAACCGAAGAATACAACCAAAAAATACGTCAGAAACAACAATACAGAAAAACCACAAGCATATCCAACCAAGGAATTTAACGCAATAATTAAATACATCATCATCCGTTCAAACAGCATTTTAAGTCAAAGCCGCATTCGATATAATAAAATGCCGGCAGCATAAGAGGACTACCAAAAATATGTAAAGAAGATATACCAATGAGACGTTTAATAAACTTGACGACGGCACCAACATATAGGACAGCACAACATTCAGATAATTGATTAACACAATAACCTATAACATTAAATAATTTAAATTCATTAAAAAATAATTTACACGTAATGAGAATTTCTAGAAGTTTTAATTTGGTGATATAATTCGCAAGATGGATATGTTCTTGTGTTACATACATAAGGCAAGATTGAATTTTTGCTGTTTGGTCGTTGCAACCTGATGAGTAAACCAACTCTTTATCAGCACAAAACCAAACTGCCAAGATAGAGCTTATGGACGTTTTCATTTTTGTAAGGGTTCGTGTGTATTTTTACAGTGACCCAGGGGGTTAAAAAAAGAACGGACGGACGTCCACTATCAAGTGCATTAGCAGAAATATACATGACTAATTTAGATACATACATTAAGAGCAATAACAACAAATACCAATATTATTACTAAACGGCACTTACAGACAACTAGATAAATACACATTAATAAATA
Source organism: Nephrotoma flavescens (assembly GCA_932526605.1). Lineage (NCBI taxonomy): Eukaryota > Metazoa > Arthropoda > Insecta > Diptera > Tipulidae > Nephrotoma > Nephrotoma flavescens. Next base: position 169,677,705 of record OW052221.1, on the reverse strand, counting down.
AATAACTTACAACCAACTAATAAATTTACCGTAGAAGCAGGAAACTATAAACAAATTAATTGTATGGACCAATAAATAATTATTCTTATCATCCTTATCAACTTAGAATATCAGCTTACCGCTAAACAGAATAAATAGTGCACCAATGACTAAAAATGATTATGAAGAGGAACTCAGCACCATAAAATACATAGTTAGTAAAAACCGTTAAAACATTCGGATACACGACAGCCTACAAAAACAGTATAAATTAGAAAAAACTCAAAATTCAAGAAAACCCCCAAAAATAGACGCTTATACAAACTAACATGCGACGAATGCCAGAAATTTTACATTATACAACCCTGCACGTCGATTCTGGTTTTCCTTATGGTATTATGACACTAGCTATTATTCAGCGTGTGAAAAATACAAATGAAGGGAGACAAATAAAATGTATACAAAATATTAAGAAGCGTAAGTGCATACAATATATCAGAAATTTTGTACCAAAATTGAGCAAAAAAAATCGCCCAACGAGCAGTTCTAGCAGTTTAGAATTATATTGTATTATTTTTTTGTTTTTTTGACATTTCCCACTTTTTTTATCCAATACAGTTAAAACGAATATTTTTATGTAAATACAACAAAAATATTTTATTCTAATATATCTCTATCATTCCAAGTAACAATTTTTAACAATTTTATTGGTACACAATATGTTTGTTTACCAACAAAACGTACATGACACTTGAAAAATTGTGTTGCCTCTTTCTGTTTTATTGTTTCTGTCCTAATCACGGTTTACTTTTTTTATTGCACTTCTTTCAAGCCAGTGTCGTAATACCATTAGGAATATGAGAAGGAAAAATATTTGTAATTTTTCTAGCAGTTTTGAATTTTTTCCTAAATGCTTATTCTGGCAATACGGAATAGGAATTTTATTTTTCCTATTTATAGCAGTTTTGACATTTAAAATTCCTTACGTATTTGAGGTAGAGAAAATAATTCCTATTCATTTTTTGATTGAATGCGAGTAGTACAACTTTGTGAGAATTAAAAAATTTAAAATAAGAAATATTAAATAAAATTGTTACAATATAAAAATGGCTGATAATATAAAAACGAGAGTAAGTAACTGAAATTCAATTAGTTTAAATTAAATATCAAGCAAATGTGTAAAATATATAACCTAAGATTCGTATTTGAGTATATATGTATATAAACTAAACTAATTTTCTAATAACAATACGGGCATTTTCAGAACAAAAATATAATAAAGGAGCAAAAAGAACTGCTGATCGCTCAACTGAAGTTAGATCTGGCAAATGGGAGGTAATATATTTTTAAATGATCTAACCTGTAATCAACAAAAATTCTCATTAGATTTTCAGGGTTTGAAGGCCGGCTTGACATTGGAAAAAGTGGTCTGCTATAGCAAACATTTTGAATGCTGTAGGTGGTGCAGTGAAATCGCAAGAAAACTGGCAGAATGGGATGATATGAAGTACGTAAGAAACAGGTGTTGGCATAAATTTTTTATTTAATGTTATTTATATTATAGAAAATATGCCCGCAAGCAATGGGCCATCCTGAAAGAGCATAAAAACAAGACTGGGCTGGGATAAGAAAATATTTTAAAGCGCTGTACTCCACTAAGCCCCATAGACCAACGAATTCTGAACATCATTTTCGAGGAGTCAGTGGCTGGTTGTAGCCAGGTTCAGGAACTTGGTCTTGAATTAATAGACGTAAGTATTAAGAATTTTTTCATAATTGATTAGTAAGCTTAGTTTACTATAAATATATATATATATAGAAAATACCACTTTACACACCACTATTAAATGAACCAGATTGTGATAGCCCACATAACCACTGATAAAGTTCGTCATCCAGTACGATGTATCCGAGGTAGTATTTCTTATAAATTCTATTATTAAATAATAATATTTCTAAAAAAAATCTACTTTCGCCCAATTCAGGATCAGCTTACACACGGGATAAAATTTTAAAAAAGGCGAATGACATCGAAAAATCGATAGTGCTGGCATTAAACAAGATAGCCGATGTCATGGTGACAAAAAATGAAATAATATTTGAAATTGCCTCAGCTCTAGAAGAGCACAATACAATATTAAAAACACTTTTCGTTCCGTAAGTTCAATTAATTTTATAATTAATACAATGTTTTATATATTACATTCAAAAGTTTTTGTCAATTATTGTGGCTCTTATGGGTCTTCCCGACGGCATAACACTAATAGATTAAAAATCAAATATACATTACATATAAAAATGAAAATCACAAATACACTGACATAAATACGAACTTAACAATATTACAAAGAATTAGAAAAGGACAAAAATTACACAGCTCGAACAACTTGAAATATATAACCAAAAAACAATAACCATTTACTTTTCGACATAATCAACACCAAAACCACCAGAATTTACGACGTAGGAGTCAAAATTTATGAATAACCGTGGTATATTAGATCAGTGTAAAATTCAAAAATGTAATAGTTATTGATAAACTGAGGAAGGAAAAATTTCCGAAATCGATATTTAAACATCCAATATAAAAATTATCACTATAAAGAAGACCTAATAAATTTACCTAGTAATATTAGTATTTGAAGACTTAATAATATTAATAAATATTTAAAATTTCAAAAAGTAAAACAAGTTTTTTATTTAAAATTAATTAAAACAAATAATTCTTCACCAACTCATCGTCGACCTCTACACCTATTACACACAACAATTAACTTTCCTGTTAAACAGGGGCGTGTAAGGACAAACGCAACAAATTATCAAAATGTAATAATTTATTTTAAATAAATAGAAATTTAATAAATTTTTTATTTATAAAGCGCCCAAATTGAAAGAAATACATTTATTTTTTACAAACAATTTACAATGTCGTTTTCCGCGGCCGTTTCATAATCATTTTGGGATACATACTCAGAATCATCAGAAAATGTTCGAAAAAGGGTTGCCTTTCATGTTCGAAAATGCCTATAAACTTCTATAAAGGGTTGTCGAAAAACTTTAAGCTGCCAAAAATGGTACAACATACCGACAATCAACATTTTCGATACGACCATCTCTTTCTATAGACATGAAAGTAATATTCACATCGTAGGCCTGCATTATCTGAACGCTATTTATAGAGAGCCTAGAGAGACAAAAATAAGAAAACACTTGGAAATATTTGAATCTTTTATCAAATTAATAGCAAGATTTTAATAAATGAACCGCGTCGTGAAACTCATGAACCCACAATCCTTAGGCAGCTTTAAAACCAACCACTATAAAAATAAAGCCAACGTTCACACGGACGAATTTTTATATAACTTGCGATTCAGTTGCTCGTACATATTGAAATCTGCTCTTTTTGACTTTTAACACTAATGTGGTTTGGTTTCCATTTTGCAAAAATTCATCATTCATTTCAGATGTAGAAACATTAAAAATGATTTGGTCATCGTTTTAGGAATTATAACATAAGTCCTATACGTATATTATTTATCTTAATTATAGAAAGGTATTACGATGACACACAAGTACTCGTACATAAATCAAACCGTAAAGATATCACGTTCCAAACTCGAATAAGCATTTCAAGAAAAAAAAATTCTCATCAAATATAAGTACATACTCGTACCGTACATATATACGAGACTCGTTCTATCTTCACATTGCATTATACAAAAACCGTTATTGATTTGTCTGTCTATAATTCTCATCTCTCGTATAGCTTTACAGCATCTTCATATTTTATTGGTTGAATTTCACGCTTTTTTTGCTTATAATCTTTTTGGCATTTTATCTTGGTGTTTGATATTTCGAATAGATTCGAACTGTATGCGATATCTCTTGTGTACTTATTCGAAAAATATAATGAAATGTTGCTGTAAGTATTTTTATTTATACAGGGTTTTCCAATAAGAACCATGTTTAAATTTGAAATTAAACACACGTTTTGATAAAAAATATATGTCATTATTGTTATTGACATTTAGTGGACACTCGACCATTTATGGATTAAAAATGATATCTGGCAAACGTCCGACGTTTGCTACCGTAGAACCTTTGGTCGAAATTTATACATTTCATACATAATTGAGGCTCTATATCACGAATGGCGCGATCAATATTGATTTTGAGACCTTCGATTGGTTGTGGGTTATTCTAATAAACCTTAACTGTCAAATATAGTTAGATCGCAGGTTCTTTGTGGCCAACTAACAGCCCCCTTCGCGATATTAATCGTTCATCAAATCTGTTTCTCAAAAACTCGGGTTTTTCATTGGCTGTATGACTTGTAGCACTGTCTTCTAGAAATCACAAGTTGTTAATACTGATATCATCAAATAATGGCAATACAAAATTTCTTATCATGTGTCTGTGGCAAACACCGTTGACTATTCGATAACAATGAGTTAAACGACCTGTACGAGTACGTAATGCTGTCGGTATGGTTGCTACTGAACCAATGAGCTTAAATTTTTATATAAAATTTTTAATAGCAGGCTCAAATTGACGATTTTATCCACCAAAAATAACACAAATTTTACGAAATGTTGTTTTTACCACCATTTTCGACTTTTCGTATGGTTTTTAATTATTTTAATACGATTTTAAAGCGAAATGGTATTTGAAATTAAAAACAGAAGGAATAACGGAACTTTTAAAATAGCTACTTTAAACTCTACTTTGTCTACCAAGTAGACAAAATAAATTTTATTGTCGTTCAAATTACGTTTTGTTGTATACTCTTTCGTGTGTGAGAAGAGTTAGAAAACATATTTCTTTCCGTGTTGGTCCGGCCAAAGACGGCTCGTATATAATTAAATTTAAATGCACATGGGAATAGGGTGTTCTTACAATATTTAATTTCAATTTGATAAAAGTTCGGGTTTTAGCAGTAAAAAACTATTGGAGTGAGATACCATGTGTAATATGTTAAAATTGAATAGCGAAAAAAAATGGGCGTAATGTTTGTTGGAAGTATGTCATTTAACAAACATATTGATCTGATTATTGCCAGGGCAAACTTTATGTTTGGTTTAGAGGAGATGGACCAAAGGCTTAACCGATCAGCGCACCTTGTTCATCTTACACCACGTTAGCTATATCAGATCTCAGCTGAAATATGCAGTCCCAGTATGGTGTCCTTTCTATAAATCTCACATTGATAGAGTTGAAAGTATTCAGAAACAAATGTATTGTTCATAATGATAAGAACTGATTGGGACTATGAACATGACCTTCCTTTCCACGTATACTGGCCTATTAGCCAGAATCTAACTTCGTTTATAAACGTAGCTAGATTCTCGCTAATAGCCAAAAATTACTTTGGACAACGCTCATTGCAAATTTACTCCTGGAAAAACGGACTCATTTTATTAAATGTGCAAGTAGCAACTCTGATTTTATTGGTCAAATTCACCTTTATTGAAAATATAATTGTTACAAAGATTAATTATCGAAATATTCGCCATTACTTTCTATGGTCTTTTGCCATTAATCAGAAGGAGTCAAGTCTGGAGAACACGCTGCATGCACATGGACTTGGATCGTACTTAAGATTAAGATGTCATCACAAAATCTTGCAAAGCATTTTTTTTACTATTGCATGACCCTCAGAATGTTCACTCAAAGTCGAATAAATCAATTCCATAGCTGGGCAGCATTTTTTCATTTAAAAACACAATAGAATGCTATGGCGTAAAGTTGCTTATCGGCATGCACCTCTTAAAATTGATGCACACGGAACAGCGAATGAATATGCTTTATATATCCAAAATAGCGAGCAATTTGGATGCGTTCAAGTATACATATTCTAATACAACCTACTTCAGAGCCGCGTTTCTACTTGCACACCTAATAAATTACAGACAACCAATTTTCTTTTTACATTTTAAATGAGAAGGTGCCTTCCGAGGGTGAGAGCTTCATGCGTGGGATGAGAACGCGCTCGCCTTTTGAGAAGCCAGTCAGAAAATCACATTCCAGAGGTGGGATGTTGTAACATCACTTTTTTTCGGTACTATCGAAATTTACATCTCTCTCATCACGAATAAAGTTTAATGTTTTTCAATTTTTCAATTACGTTGTTTCTGTTGCGATCTCTACCTATTCGAAGAAAACATTATGTCGCCCTACTCTTATTCAATCACCTACGTATTTTATGAGTAATATTTTATCGAAAAACAAAAAAGAGATAAATAAACAATTTATTCTAGTAGCGTACGATCGCAATATAAAAAGCAAAACTGAAAAGCGAATTGACAAGCACTTTTATTTTAGAAAAAAGAGATATAATATTCGATAAATATCGGAAAAAGTGATGATGCAACATCCCACCCCAGACTGTATAGCGGTTTATTTTTGCGACTCGCATGCATGTTCCATTGATAAGGCTCTTGCTAGTGTTTAGATTCCTCATAAAAAGAACGATCGTGTTTACCTTTAGCGGGATGGCATGGCGCGGAAGTCCGTACCATTCAATCTTGTTGAGAAACTCGACGGGTAGACGGAGTTTCTCATTCATGTCGTCACTCTCAACTTTATCAACACTAAGTTTGACTTCTTGTCCGCAGGGCATGAGGTCAAGCACCTGCTGATTGATTAGCGCGCAATCATCATTCTTGGGTGCAAGGATGGCGCGCTCCTCAATGGTTCCCTCGGCTAGTGTTGTGTTGATGTCACCATACACGAAATCTATCACACTTTGAGAACTGGAACGGCGCTCCGGAAGTGTGATCGATTCGGTTCGAGCATTGACGTTCCCAACAGAAAGCAAGTATTGCGCAAACTCGTCCTCACCTTCATCGATGCGCATGTTCTTGGTGAGTGTAAACTTGTTTACCAATTTCCAAAGCGGGTTCAACTTGATTTTGAAATCGATACATTATTTTTCCACCGATTGGACACTCTCTTCCGGCTTTCCTCTGAACAAATCTCGTAATAGTCTGTCTATGATTGTGAGCGCTGCCCCTGGCATGATGCTGGCCTCATCTCGTGCGAGGAGTTTGGCTTCATTGATGAAACTGATAACTCATCCATTGGAGCCGACAGTTTGAAAATGGTATGTAGCATACGCCCACCTTCCATCAAGCTCGTCTCGATGCCAGTGAAGGTGGAACAAATGGACTCCAAGCCACGCCCCTTGGCAAATGCAATGAGTGATTGTAATACAAATGTCTTGCCACACCCGTAGAAGACCTTTGCTGACAGAGTTTCAGATTCCAGCGCGCTTCGGACCTCATTAATGACGCGCTTCTGGTCTTCATTTGCACTCGCATACATGTTGTCAAAACGCGCCATTTAGGGCCATTATTAAATATTAAAATCTCAAAAGGGAAAAGCACACAATTGCCGTAGTGCGCAACTTTAATCTAAATATTTAATAAGAAATGTCCGCTGTATTTGTGTGTTATTTTCATTTGTATATGAATAATTTTTACGTTCTCCAAAACAAATCTCGGATTAACAGCATATCCAAAACTAATGTACCTATATGCAGATTATATAGTCGATTTATCACAACACAAAAGCAGATACACGTCACGCTAGTTCAAGCATGAAACTAAGAACTTAACAAATTATCCGGTTACGAAATTACTGGGACACGAATCACCCGCATATCGGGACGAAACCTCCCACTTAACCTTTTCGCATAAATTAAGAGATCCCATGACTTTTGCCTGAAATCGGACGGAAATGATTATTCCAAACTTTTCATAGATATTATGTTTGTGTACTAAGGTCGATCTTCACTCGCAAAATTTTGTCATGACGATAGAGTCCCATGACAAAATTGTATTTTTACATTCGCACCCCTTAACACCAAAATGTTTGTATGTATGTAAAATCATTTTATGTTCTCTGTTTTGTTCTGTATTGTGACGATGTAATGACGGTTCAATAAAAAACATATTTTGTCATGACATTCTGGCGTCGTGATTAATATATAAGATGTACAGTATAGGATAAACGTTTTTTGGCTTTTACAACTATTTCACGTGCACGTTCCTTAATAAAACATATACTCTGCACATATATGAAAAAATACCTTTCACCTGATAGATGTTTCATTAAGATACGCGCACGGGAAATAGGTTAAAAAGGGAGCACAAACTAAAAATTAAGCGTATTAATATATGACTAGCTGGCCTGTGACTGAATAATCAGTCACGTGATTACATTTTATTAAATTTTTGGTTAAGAAATGATTAAGAAGATTCATTAAGATGTAAATTTGGTGCACTTTTATCAAAAATAAAGTAAATTCATATACGCTTTTAAATATTTAATAAGAAATATACAAAAGGATAATAAAATATGAATTTACATGCGTAGAATCTCTACAAAACAACATTCTTTGTTGTAATGCGCCCGTCCCGATCAGCTGATTGATCGCTTGTCTCAACCATAAACACTTTGAGTCCGTCAAATGAGCGGCATCGTGAAAAGGCCACAAATACGGGGGCCGGAAAGTACACTTCTACCTTCTTCAAGCTTTGGCCCTAACTCTTGTTAATGGTTATGGCGAACGCGAGCTGGACGGGAAATTGGAGGCGAGACATTTTAAATGAGAAGGTGCCTTCCGAGGGTGAGAGCTTTATATGTGGCAAGAGAACGCGCTCGCCTTTTGAGAAGCCCGTCAGCAAATCACGTTCCAGACTGTAACGGTTTATTTTTGCGACTCGCATGCGTGTTCCATTGATAAGACCCTTGCTAGTGTTTAAATTCCTCATCAAAAGAACGATGGCGTTTACCTTTAGCGGGATAACATGGAGCGGATGTCCGGATCCTTCAATCTTTTTGTGAAACTCGACATGTAGGCGGAGTTCCTCATTCATGTCGTCACTCTCAACTTTATCAACACTAAGTTTGACTTCTTGTCCGCCGGGCAGGAGGTCAAGCACCTGCTGATTGATTAGCGCACAATCATCATTCTTGGGTGCAAGGGTGGCGTGCTCCTCGATGGTGCCCTCGGCTAGTGTTGTGTTGATGTCACCATACACGAAATCGATTACACGTCTGTCTTTGATTATGAGCGCGACCCCTGGCATGATGCTGGCCTCATCTATTATGATGAGTGCCTCATCTATCATGATATTAAACCATTTGCTTAAATATTTTAAATCTTCTTGCATGTCATTAAATAACTCATCTAAAGATACATTTATGTATGAAATTACAGTATCATCTGCAAAAGCTGTTATACGGCCACGAATATTTAATGTAGGTATTTAATGTAGGTAAGGATTTATATACTTTATGTATATATATAAGGATTTATATATATATATATATATATATATATATATATATATATATATATATATATATATATATATATATATAATATATATATATATATATATATATATATATATATATATATATATATATATATATATATATATATATACAGGGTTATCCAATTCGAGGTTGATAAAGTAGAAATCTGTATACCGACATCTGTCAAAGATAAACGTCAAGTACGCTGTCATTTATTTAGTTGACATTCTGCCATTTAAGAATATGGAGCATTTAATAATCGCAAATTGGGTGTTGGAAAAACAGGCCGTCGATGCTGATTTTTCGAACAAAATTTTCTTCAGTGATGAAGCTCATTTTTCGCTTGGTGGATACGTTAATAAGCAAAACTGTAGAATTTGGGGCTCAGAAAATCCACAATTGATTGTAGAGAAGCCATTACACCCGGAAAAAGTCACTGTTTGGTGCGCATTGTGGTCTGGTGGTGTGATTGGGCCGTATTTTTTTGAGAACAACCATGGACGAACCGTTACCGTCAATTCTGAGCGCTATGGCCGCATGTTAACCGATTTTTTTTACGAAAATCGAAGATTATGATCTTGACGATATGTGGTTCCAGCAGGATGGAGCAACCAGTCACGTAACACGAGCAAATCGAGATCTTTTGCAAGAGAAATTTCCTGGACGTTTGATTTCGCGATTGGCTGATGTCAATTGGCCTCCAAGATCCTGTGATTTAACGCCTTTGGATTTCTTTTTGTGGGGCTACGCGAAAGATCGTGTTTACGCAAACAATCCTCAAACTCTTGACGAATTGAAAACTAATATTCGTAAGGTAATGGCCGAGATACCGCCCGAAATGTGCCGAAAAGTCATTGAAAATTACCTCAAAAGAATCAAGGCCTGTAAGAAGTCCCGTGGAGGACATTTGAATGATATCTTGTTTAA
>OW052221.1:169501896-169667275 GCA_932526605.1 Nephrotoma flavescens | reverse complement strand
ATAAAACATTCGTTTGTTTACTCGTTGTACGTCATTCTTATTTATTTATTTTTTTTTTGTAATTTTGAATATGAGTTCCTGGATTTAAAAAACCGTTTCTTATTTGGGTTATTTATTAGTTTCGGTTCGGAAATTGGCAATACATTCGCTATCCGTCAACCGACTCTCGACATCTTTGAATATATCTTCCACTCACCGCAATCTTTATTTATAGGCTGAGAAAATTTTTTTCTGTTCGTTTGAAAGTACAAAATTGAAGAAAATACCGCCGTTATCGAACTTGACGATCAAGTCGCAATCTCTAAACCATCTTCGATCGACCCAATATTTTTTCTGTTTAAGCCCTTAGCACAACCTCACATTTCTAGAGGGTGTCCCGTTAGATATCTGTACATTCTTTCCACTCCATACAAACAACGACCACCCCAATGTACATACATATTTACATTTCACATTAGTTTAATGACACTCAAATGTGGAGAGAATAGACTGTTTACATTTAAAAAAAAAAATGGTCATATTAAAGGAGTTAATTTAATTCGCATGAGCCCAAATACACTGGTCGCTAAACAGAATAGAGAGGTGGTCAGGTTAAAGAGAATTTTTAGATCAAATTTGTATGGTTAAATTGTTGGGACTGAAGAAAAGTGGCCTATTTAAGGAGGTGGTCAGAATGAAGAGGTCGTCACATTGGGAGGTTTCACTGTATATATATATATATATATAATATATATATTATATATATATATATATATATATATATATATAGTATATATATATATATAAATATATATATATATAAATATATATATATAAATATATATATATATATATATATATATATATATATATATATATATATTATATATATATATAAATATATATATATATATATATATATATATATATATATATATATATATATATATATATATATATATATATATATATATATATATATATATATATATATATATATATATATATATATATATATATATATATATATATATATATATATATATATATATATATATATATATATATATATAATATATATATATATATATATATATATATATATATATATATATATATATATATATATATATATATATATATATATATATATATATATATATATATATATATATATATATATATATATATATATATATATATATATATATATATATATATATATATATATATATATATATATATATATATATATATATATATATATATATATATATATATATATATATATATATATATATATATATATATATATATATATATATATATATATATATATATATATATATATATATATATATATATATATATATATATATATATATATATATATATATATATATATATATATATATATATATATATATATATATATATATATATATATATATATATATATATATATATATATATATATATATATATATATATATATATATATATATATATATATATATATATATATATATATATATATATCTATATATATATATATATATATATATATATATAACAATTGAAGAAAGCTTCCTTAATGCCCCATTTACATGTAGAAAATTGTTTTCTTCTACAAATTGTTGCAGGTAAATAAGAAAGGATCCGCTATATAAAAATATTCAATATGCCAGAAAGAAATAAACATATATAGTAATGGCGTGATTTTTTTATAGGGCCATTATTAATTTATTTTTAATGAATTAAAATGCGAAATTTACATTTTTATTTATGGCGTCTGTTTTTATTATGAATCCTCAACATTTATAAATAGGAATTAATTTTTTTTCTTGTTTATTTTAAAAATGTTGCCATAAAAATACTCGGATCGAATATATTTTATGGCAACATTTATTTTTATGGCAATATTTTATAGTGGTTTTTGCTGTATAGTGACTTAAAAATCTTCTGCAAAATTTTGTTGGGATATATTTCTTTTCTTGTCTCTCATGTGCAAAAAGTCAATGTTATATCTTTCTCATTTTGCAGAAGAAAAATGTTGGTCACATGTAAATGCCCCATAAGATACACAAAAAAAAATTCAATACTCTTGATTTTACAACTTTTTCAAAAAAATTTGAGAAGCTTGTCAAAAGGCTTTTAGGGCAGTAATTATTTTTTATATTGGGATCATCTTTTTATAGAGTGGTATAACAACTGCAGTTTTTAAACTATCTGGAAATATTCCACTTGACAAACTTCCAGTTATAAATAAACGATAGCGGCTCAACAATGTAAATATAGCTACTCTTTTAATACACAATATGTTGGAAATTTTATCTAATCCACTTGAATTGGTAGATTTGATAATATTAATTTGGTACAACAGCTCAATCGGACAAGTGGAAGTAAAAAAGAATGATTTATTTTCAAACTTGTTCGAATATAGAAATGCATTTTCCTCATTAATGCCATTTGAAATATGTAAAATATATTAGTTTTTGATATCATCAGCAATTGAAACAAAAAATGTATTAAAAATATCAACAACCTCTTTAGAGTCATTAACCAAAACCCCTGAATCATCAAAAATTAAAAGATTTTTTTGACTTTTCGAATTGCCAGTAACTTCGTTAATTATTCGCCATTGCTCTTTAACATTATGATTGGCATTCGAGAATAATTTTTTGAAATAATTTACTTTTGCTTTGATGAAAGCACTTCTTACGTACGATTTTAAATTGTTATATCTAATAGACAGCCGAATATTATCAAAGTGCTTTTAAACTTTCAAACCTAAATTATTTTTAAGTTTTATCAAATTAAAAATTTAGTATCAAACCAGGCAGTACATGACATGGGCAGTACATAGATTTAATGAATACATACAGTTTTAAACTTTCATATTTATCACTTTAACCAAAGGGGTTTGGTAATTATATATAATCACCGGTAAAAGTTAATAATTCTAAAAAAATTGTTATATTTACCCACGCGGTTGGTAAATATGTATAATAACCGGTAATTATATATAATAACCAATTATGCACCTTGACCGTAACATATAATTTACCTAGCAGTGGTAGCTATTTTAATTCCAAAAAATTAAGTTGTTTAAATTCTGAAGGCGCCCACAATAATAACTGCTCAAAACAAAACTACTGTTTCTGTCTGAACATTTATATAACAGCATGATAAATCAACACACCTCCTCCTAATTGATGACCACCAATTTAAATTACGCCAAACCGTAACATAAAAACATTATCTATAGCACATCTTGTAAATATCCTTGTTGATTTTCTTCTATATATTTATTTATTTCAAAACACTAAATTTCAATTCAATTATGGCAGAAGCTAACATCAATTATACCTATATAAAACCAAACTAGCAAATGGAGATAATAAAATAACGTAAAACTAACAAACCAGAAATTGAATGTAAAAAAAATTATCCACTTCAGACATGATTTCAAGTGGTTTCTCTTTAAATTTTCTTTTTTTTTTTTCATTCTGTATATTCATTTATCTCTATTATGAAATCTAACAGTTAGACGAGATATGTACTCGTATATAGTTTTTGTGTCGTCGTCGTCGGTCGACCAAAACCATCATCGTTTTAAATTAAGTTATTCAGATTCAATTATTGACGGCAGATTTTTTTTTATAATAAATAAATATTTTCTTCTTTTATGTTATATTCTGCATTCGTGATAAGAGTTTCCACCTTTTCTGTTTACATGTATTTTACTTATTATAATAACTACTGTTATAGGACATGGAATATTATTAATTTGATTCCTTATACAAAAAATATGTACTCGTACATATCACATTTCTAATGTACGATACATTTTATACAAAGATGCGACAGCAAATGAATTTACGAACACAGAAACCAAAAGTAGTTGGTTTGACATATTTTGACATTTACGAGAATACAAAATAATTTTTTTTTTTGTATAATTTTGTGGCAAAAAATTTATTGAATTAAAATTTATGTACAATAGAAATAAAATTTTGGAAAAGGAGAGACTAACCTCCTTCTTGGTTTCTATTCATCAAAAGTGTCATATTATTCATAATTTTTATGAATTCCGTTTCATACAAATTTTCCAAAGCATATTTTCGAATTTTGATTTTTTTATAGTGATAAGAAGTTTTTTTATGTAATGTTAATGGATATTTTATAGAAATTATAAGAATTCAAATAGATTTATATTTTGGTCTCATGTTTCAGACACAATATTAATATGTATTCCATGAATAAGGTTTGGGTTTAGAAATGAAGACAACCAAATTATTTTAAGTACATTAGATTATTTAAAGTTAATGGGTGTATTATTTTAATAAAGCCCATATTGTATTTCTAAATATATTGCGATATCCAGATTTAAGATAGATTTTATTGTTTGTTTTAATTGAATGCAAACAACGAATCTACTAAAAGCCAATATGCCTCATCTAAAACTTAGTTTTCTATATCAAAGTCTATCATAGAAAGTATTTGTGCTGTTTGTGATTTTTTTTCAACATGAGCCAGTTATTGAGGATAAAGTGGTTTAAAATATTAATTGTTACTAACTTACTAAATTGCTCGTGTCAACAAAATACTAAACGACACCATTTCATTCAGCAATATACATATTACTTTTCTGATTAAAGGTGCATAAATAAAAATAAATAATTAAATATAAATATTACAGACAATTCTTAATAGTTTGCGACGATAAATAAATGACATTGTTCGCAATTAAAAGGTTAAAGCGAAAAGTCAACACGTTTTGTCCAGCACCGTGGGAAATATAAAATTGTAAAACTGTGCAATAATTTACATGCTCAAACCCACTTGTAGAAATTGAATTTTATACACTCAGAAAAAACTATGATAAATACAAGATTGCATTTATAATAAAATAATATCATCATTGTATGTTAAATAGAAATTTTTAAATGATGGATTTTATCATACTATGATGGATTTTATCATACTATGATATTCTTGACCATTCTTCTTCATCTTCTTCATCATAACAATGATGATCACTCAAAAAAAAAATTCAGTGATCATCATTGTTATGATGAAGAAGATCAAGAAGAATGATCAATAATATCATAGTAAATATGATAAAATCAATCATTAAAAAAATTATATTTAACATACAATGATGATATTATTGTAAATGCAATCATGTATTTATCATATTTTTTTTCTGAGTGTAGTAAAGAAACATTTCGATCTTTTCCTTTAGATCACTTTTCCCCTTCATGAGTTTAAAAATTAGTTTCTAAAGTTGCAAAATTTATGTTAGACTACACCCAGATCTTTTTTATATGGTATAAGAGTAAATTTTGCTAAAAGTTCCACATTAAAAATTCGCACAATAACGATGGGTTGTTCGGATCTGATATTTCGCGAATTCTTTTTTAAACTGGTGAGTCAACGCATTCATTTAAAGAAATATTAAGCGTTTCAGCTGGTAAATACCTTCACTATTCTTATTACAGAATCGCAATCCGGTACATCTTCATCCCATATTGTGCTTTTTTACCTCCTCTGTGGACTGGATGTGTTAATATGCTAAATGTGTTAATATGCTCACGCAAGGTCAAATTGAAACAGTCAGTGTTGAGCATGATCATTTTTGCAATACGTATTGGTCTATTTCACGTTTTGGTGATGTCAAATTCCCAGATCGAATTCGTTCACGGGTTGGTGAAGACAACTGCTTGCCAAGAACATGCGATTTAATATAGTTTGCTCTTCTGGGAGTCTTTAAAAGATGTTTTCATGACAAAAAATCCGACACGTTGGAGCACATAAAAACATCAGTTACCACTTATAACCGGGGTTCCCTAAATTACAGCAAATATTTGCGAAAGAGTAGTAAAAAATAATCTCGTAAGAATCGGCTGCGCCAGGAGTTCCAGTGGCGGTCATTTTATTCATAGTATATTTCACAATTAATGAAATACAAAACCTTTTCAATTTGTGTTTTAAGTAAAAAGTTCGAATTTGAATCACGTGTAATGTTCAGTTGAAATTTATAACAAATTATCATTTTTTTGACTTACATATATTACCCGACTGCCACAAGCTACGAGTATCGAGAACATAAAAAACTCAGGATCATAAAAAAACTATTTTCAATCGTATGCCATAGCAAACTACATTCTTCTTAACTATAGTGTCGAGTTAACCATGATTTAGTTGTAATGTGTCATGCCTAACTAATGTCATAGACACACTGTTAGTTTTGTAATTATGATTATTTCGAAATCATGAGTTCGTATTAGTGTGTCATGTTTAACCATAGTTTCAAAGTAAATTTACACTCAGTTTCGAAATGATATATTTTTTCTCATTTCGATGCATTTTAGAGCTAAAACGCCGAATGCATCAAAAATGGAAATTCCTGACACTAATAGTTTACCAAAAAGAAGAAGATAGAGCCCTTATTATGAAACTTATTCGATTTCGGAAAATTCCATTCCCGGCGTATTTTATTGTTATGATTTTTTTTCTATCGAATTAAATGAAAATGTCACGTCAAAATTCGACTAGTCTTTAGGCGGCGAATGTCGTATTGTGTCAATGTTGTTTTAAAATGATATTTTTTTATCGTGTAAATAAATTCAGTCGTGTATTTTTATATTTTTTAATTAAGGCAATTATAATTATTGTTTTTAAATATCAATAGATATATTTAGCAAGATGTAAGTTGTAAAATAATTTACTACAAATAACATATGTATTTTAATAATATATAAAATTGATTTGACAGGTCCACAACAAATAGACGATTCGCTTTGTTTCATAATTAAGACTAGGGAAAGTATAGAATACGCTACCAGTGGTAAAAATTAAGCTTGCTTCAGATAGACCCTAGATACTTTCCATTTTCAAATTGATAATTTTAATATTAATTGTAATGCAATATACAAATAATATCAAACTTTCCAAGATCACTTTTCATAGATAATTCGTAGAAAAGCCCGATTAAACCCCTTTTCGTAGTAATAAATTTTTCCGCAAGAGCACAGGGGTACAAGTCTCAATAGTAATATTCGAAGCGTATCGAATTTTTCGAAAGCGAATAATGTTTCATAATAGACCCTCTAGTTTCCTTTGAGTTTGTTATGGATATTTAGTTGGCGGGAGCAAATTTTTTTCTGTTCAATATAAAAGCCATTTCTGACAATTTAAAAGTCAATTAAATGTCAATCATAACATTTTTATCAGCGCTTACTCCAAGGATGAAACCCACCAAGCAGCAGCAGCGAGCAGCAATTTTAAATGTTGGCTTATTCGCTTATGTTATGATACAAAATCATAGTTTGCGAATAAATATAGGTATTTCCATTAAAAGACATTAAGTATTTTTTAATTATAATTGAAAAATTTAAATTTAAAGAAATTATATTGAATGAAGTTGCACGTGTCGCGGCATCAATAGGTTCCACACTCAGCAGCTTCATTTTGCACGCTACCCATTCGCAGCCGTTAGTGTGGATTGCTTGGAATATGTTGCGCTGCTCTTGGTTTGTTTCATCCTTTACTCGATTATAATACTCGAAAATGAATAGTGGCCAGGAAAATTGGTATTCTACCGTCACCCGTGTAAAATTAAAAAATGATTCATCGTCATTTAGTTTCATTTTCGCCCCTAAATTATGGTGTCCAAACAAGTCTCGTTATTTTGAACAAAAATTGGTCGTACCCACATCTTTCGAACACGCTTTTCTTTGCAGGCTTCAGTAATTCAGAGACCTGTTTACAAATTACTATTGCTATAGCTGCCGTAGTTACGTTTTAATGTAATCGCAATTGATAATTAATTAAATAATATATATTTTATTTTATTTAATTGATATTTGTTAGTAGCACGAATTTATAAGTTTCTTTTCTTTAAATGTCAAAATTATTTACTACAGTCGCACGAGCCAAAAATTGCCCTTTACGAATATTTGCAATGTCTTCAGATGAGAACCAATGGGCATATCCAGCACACTGAGCGCTCATTAAAAATACAAGAATTTTTCATATAAAATTTGGTGAGGCCTCACTAAAAACAGTGAGAATCTCAGGTTGCTGGATACGCCCAATGTTATACGTAGGTCCCCACCAAAACAAAAATTTTCCAAAATTGTATAGTGACATTTTCAACCCTGCCATAAATAAACATAGGAACTTGTTTATATTTTAAAAGCAGATATTTTTATGTTACAGTCAAAACTTTGGTATTAAGGCTGCGGGCCAATTCTAAGGTAAATCTAGGGTAAAAGCCGTTTTTAACAGTGTATGCGGTAAATTGAAATACCGTACTAAAAGGTAGGGTAAAGCGAAGACACAAAAGGTAAATAGTAGTGGTTTTTGATTTTGCTAAACAAATCATGAAAACATGTCGGCCATGTTTCTAGACATAATTTTTTTATATTCACTAGCATTTGCCATGAAATAAACATGCGCTTCGATATTTATGAACACAGTTTTATATGTTAACATTTTTATTTACTTTTTCAAATATGTAGTTTATTGTGTATATTACGCAACAAATTTGAGAAAATATAAAATTTAAATTTATTCGTATAAACAATACGAATAATTGGAACAACAACAATAAAATTTATGACATTAGTTCGTGTTGTATATTCCTAGCCTTTAAGCCACATTTACCTAATTCTATTTACTAGAGAATTGGTATACGATTTGAAAAGTAATTTGTACTATAAAATTTCAATTTACTGTACTAATCGATTTACCTGAGAATTGGCCCACAGCCTAAATGACTGTAAGACGGTTTGCAGCAGCAACCATCCTTATTTTATATATAGAAAATCATATTTAATGTAGGAAAAAAAAATTATGGATTAAATGTTGCATCCAGAATTTTCTAAATATTTTTAAAAGTTTAGCTTATCGCGCAATTGTTCTTTCATTGTAGTTCTTAATTTTGCTGGCATTATTTGGAAGTTTTAATCTATAAATCACTTGTCAATTAGTTTGATTTATGTATGTTGTTAATAAGCGGATTTTCGGATAACGACAAAAACAATCCCATACAAATTAAACTAAAACACAAATTCAACTACATAATACACCGACCAAACTGTACAGTGGTTAAAGCATTGGCATTTGGATAGGGATGTACCGGGTTCGAATCCCAATAGGGGTGGAATACAAAAGGAATTTTTCATCATCATTACGATCTGTGATGGAAAGGAACACAACTATGACCCCCTGATAACTATGACCCCCTAACGGAGTGCAGAACTCATGGGCTTGAAGATGATTACAAAAATCGGACCTATAGCCAGCCGTTCGTCCTCGATTTGGCAAGCGACTGCGTAAGGTAAGGACGGAGTATGTTTCATTTCGCTGAAGTGTAAACAACATATCTTGTGTGCTTTAATCATGTCAACCTTTGTGTGAACAAACACAATTTGCGGAAAGCTCTGCTTTTTTTCTTTTAAGTTGAACAGAATTGTAGCTGATGGTCACCGATTGCTGTGTGAAGCATATAGCGAACATGCTTTGACACCAGTGTCAAAGATCGCGAAGTTAGACCAGTAAAGTTTGAAGAACGCTGAGTTGGAGGGGTTATTGGTCCAAGATTCATGCCAAAGTCAAAAGGAGCTCGCTGAAACTTTGGAAGTGACCCAACAAGCGATTCATGAAGAAGACCATAGGTATGGTGCAAAAACAATAAAATTGGGTCCCATATGAACTCAAACCAAGAAACGTCGAACGCCGTTTTTTCGTACGTGCGAACAATTGCTCCAAAGACA
Source organism: Nephrotoma flavescens (assembly GCA_932526605.1). Taxonomy (NCBI): domain Eukaryota; kingdom Metazoa; phylum Arthropoda; class Insecta; order Diptera; family Tipulidae; genus Nephrotoma; species Nephrotoma flavescens. The sequence goes on along the minus strand of OW052221.1, from coordinate 169,657,511 downwards.
AAATCGGAAGGGTTTTTTGCATTGAACCGTGACGAGAGACGAAAAGTAGATCCACTACAATAACCCAAAACACAGAAAATCGTGGAGTAAGCCCGGGCATCAATTTCAACCGTCAAACCGAATATTCATGGCAAGAAGCTAATGCTGTGCGTCCATAGACACATGACAGACATCACAAAGTGATTTTCAGCACGATAACGCTCGGCCACTTGTTACAAGAGTCGCCAAGGCTTCAATGTGATATCCTACCCCACCCGCCATTTCCACCAGATATTGCTCCTTCTGACTACCACTTGGTCCGTCGATCACTCATGACCTGCCCGAGCAGCATTTCACTGCTTACGAAGAAGCCATAAATTGGGTCGATTCTTAGATCGCCTCAAAACACGAGAACTTTTTACGACCCGAAACCCGTATGCTGCCTGAAAGATGGGTAAAAGTCGTAGATAACGATGGACAATACTTTGAATAAATACCAATACATTGTACTCTGAATAAAGCTTCGAAGTTTACAAAAAAAACTCAAAACTTATTTGTACCCCCAATACCTTTAGGTTTAGACTATTCAAATGTGAACATCCAATTTACATACGTTTTGCATATATTTTCACTTCTTTTTATTTCTCTCATATACAAATCACTAAAAACAATCGGAAATTGCGAATAACTTTCTGGAAATTCAAAAAAATTTAATACATAATCATTTTCCTCCATGTACAACTCGAAATGAAAACGTATATAATAATCGTAATATCATTTATTGATTATATCAATGCAAATCCGTATTCCAACAGCAATAACTTACGTAAACAGGAAGGAACATTACCTAAATAACTTACATCCTTCCAAAATATGTAGTAATATTCAAACAGTAAATAGTTTTAGCTTGGATACACAAAGATACGTTAATCATACTAAGATTAGGAAGAGTGTTGTATAGAGGCAGATTCAGTAAATTGCTTCTACGTGTAGATGCATAGATTATAAAATTTCCAACTCTAACAATATCAAATTTATGGATTTCTAGAGCCTGTTCATATCTCATAAACGGTAATGTTTTTTTTTTGTTATCCATTTTGTATTAACGATAAAAAGGGGTTTGTTACAAAATAAAAATATTCATTGTTCAGTTTTTTCAGCAAAGTGATATAATCTCGATGTAATCAGTCGAGTTGTCTGCACATTATAAAAAAAATTGGAATTATTAAAAATGGTGGATCATGGAAAATAAGAATGAATATGAGAATATTGCATTCGATGTACATCTGTTATTGCACAGCGGTTTTTTAATTTTTAATTAAAAGTTCGAAAAATTTTATTTACTGGGGGGTAATGTTCGAATATATAATATAATGTTAACTCCTAAAACTTTTTGTTCTCATTAATTCGCCGCATGGCATAGATGCACAGAATATGTATTTACATTTGGGACATGTGTCTTTTAGATTTTCGTGTGATATTACGTGTGGAGGGCCTAGTTTTATAGCTTTATTCAATTTGATTCAGTCATTCAAGTAATAACTATTTTCCAAAATGTTTTAGAAAACACGCATCTTCAAGATTATCAAACCCTTTCCTTTTTTTGGTTTATAGGTACATAATTCGTACTGTTCCATACTAAATAATTAGAACGATTAGAACACATCACAAAACGATTAGAATTAGATGAACTCGGAACCCTTTACCCTAAGGCCAGATTCCAAAATAATCTCAGGTAAAAGAAATAAATGATTAGAATGAAGAGTCGATTTGAAATCCAACAGGAACTAGAACTAGTCTTAAAATATAAATGTCTTTTCAAGTAACATTGTGTATTTTCTATGAAATATTTTCATACTTAGGACAGTAATATTCGAAACCTGGGCCCGAATTTTGCACAAGTTGGTGAGTGCAAGGTTTTGCCTCCTCTTCTACGAATAAATGGGTGCATTCGATTATTATATCTGACAGAGTAGGTGGAGTAAAATGTATTCGAATATACTTCAGATATAACGGAGTAAAGCCTTTTCCATTTTAATATTAATCGGATCGTGAACGGAGTAAAAAGTTTTACTCTGTACCTAATGCATGACCAAAATGTTATCGAATCAACACCAGGATATTTTCCGACAAGATAAATTATAATTTTTTTTTAACCAGTAGTGTAAACAGAATTGTCATGATCGCTACATATATCAAAATAAACACATCATAATTTTTTTTTGTGGGATTATTAAAACTGTTAATTATGTTTTAGATGGTGTTTGTTTGTAAAGATGAACGTGTGGATAAAGCCAGTGGATGAAATTAGGGATGAAACTAAAGATGATTTACAGATGAAAAACTTAAATGTTGTAGATAGCCGGTTAATGGATTGAAGAAATAAATAAACTGCGAGCACAAGTTGAATTTTGGATTTATTTTAATTTTATTAATTTTATGAATTTAAGAACATGAACTTTTTACACTTATAGATTTATATTTATTTTATTATTTTATTAGCCAGTCTTTACTGTTCGCCAGATTTGAAGAGAATAGAATATTTTAATTTTCTAATATACAATTTTTACAAATTATACGTTAACCTACTGTCAGGTTTGAAATTTTATAATTAACGTAGGTTGTAGCAAGCTTAAATGTATAAAAGTATTAACAATACTATAAGATAAAGTACTAATACGATGAAGCTCATTACAATATAAAATGCACTCATCGTATACTACTCTAGTACAATAATAAATATGAAAATAATGACAGCCTGAATAATAAGCTTTTGTTTACAAAGTGATCGGACAGTTATACAAAAAGATAAGTATAGAAATTTCTTAACAATATAAATTATTAATTAAACTCTTAATTTCAGCTAATTGTTAATTGGATTAATTTTACAATGGTTGGTAAGTATAACTAAGATATTTTCTTGATTAAATTAATTTTGTTTACTTTTAGGTAATATAAAATTTAGTAATTGTTTTTTTGTGAAAGGTTTAAAATAAATTGTGAAGTAAATATAAAACTCAGTGTTGTTATTTCTCCAAACATACTCCCACGCCTTAAGAAATTAAATTTCTTAACCACAATGCTGGATTTTACTATACTGGATATATAACTTCGTGTTCTTGAATAATAACGTGTATACTGGAGTTTGCTTATATGAATGATTATACATTTTAAACTAGATGCTTGTTGATACTTCTGCATGCTGGAACTTCGGTTGATGACGATCATAGGAATTATTTGCTGGATTGCTAAAACATCATTAACCTTGAACTTGAATAAATAGTCTTTATATTTCCATTTATGTTTCAAGGTGATTCGACGCTTGCGGTGCAGTGTATTCGGTTGTACAGAATATTTGTACAGTTGTGTGTTGAATTGTTTACAAGATTGCAGCTGGTGAAGTTGTGTATTTTGATGTACGAAGTGGTTTTTTAAATTGACAACTTTATTTATTTTGCTTCTGCTATGATCACGAAGATGATGGGTTTCTCGTATGCTGGTTACAAAGCTTAACTGGAACTGGTGATTAATTTTTAGTCTCCATTTATGCTTTGGTTGTAAATTGTGGAATTGTTGGTTGTGCTGAGTTTTATCGTTCTGAAATCGCTGCTGTAGGTTTTGGCATCTTAGTGTTGTAATTAATGGGATATCTAATTTGGATGATTTACGAAAGGTTGTTAAACATCGTTCACCGAAGACGTGATTAAGTATTAATCCATCCGAATTGAGTCGATCGTTGAAAGTTTTACAGAACGGTGCTTCATACCAATATAAAAATGTTGTTATCTCCTTGCACTTGATTTTGACGTTCACTGTTTTGTTGGAAATATGTACGGCTGGTGTTACATCTCGTGGTGAAGTGTTCCGGTTAGCAACTGGAGGTGGAAAATAAAAACCAACAGACTTCTGCAATATAAAAATATGAATTAGTGAATTGTCTGATGGATTTATATTGTGTCGTGTGTTGTTCGTGCAGATAAAGTTCGATTGCACATCAAATAGTGAACAGGTCTTTAAGAACAATGCCTTGACAATTGCAAGACAAGATCGTATATAACTATATTTTATGATTGGGCCGATGAATGCTGAGGTATTTGCAATTTTTACTGTTTGTCCTCCGTGTTGTTGGTCTCGAGCTGCTAATCTCCCTGGTTTATCAAAGGTTTCATCACCGTAGTAATTAATGCAGGATTTCATTTCTGCAATGCTTGATGTAAAGATGAACTGTTTAGATGCTGGTATGATCCAATTATGCTGCTTCTCAAATAGTAAAAACTGCAGCCAATTTGGTTTGCTAACACTTAACTTTAGTCTAGCTCGGTAAGTATCATAATATGGCAAATTTTGGACTGCAAATCGACCATTAACGTATCGTGTTAAAACTTGCATGGAACTTATTTTATTTCGATGACTGGACTCAGTCTGTTGATCAGCAATTTGTTTGTCTAAGGTGCAAATATTCCGTGGTGTTTGATGGAATTCTTTGGAATATTTATTTATTGATTCATCTGTGATGGTGAATAAGCAGAGAGTGTTTTGTGCTTGCTTATTGCATATTCCCGCTATTATCCATCCAAGCTTTGTTGATTGCACAATCGGAAAATCTTGGATTACTCGTTGCTCTGGATTTAGTATTTCAAAAAATACATCGGCACCAAGAATAAGATCTATCGTATTTGGTTTGTAAAATAATGGATCTGCTAATTCCATATTTAGGATTTCTCTATTATAGTTTATAGAGTGTGTTGGTAACATGGATGGTATATCATTTATGATATGAGCCGTCAGTTTTGTATTGAAGTGATTATTAATACAAGAATAAATGGTCATATCGATCATTCCCTTCGTATGTCCAGCTGTTGTGGTTGCTAGGCCGTGAATAGAAATGGAAGTTCGGCTTCGCTGTAGGCCTAGGCGTTGCACACAAGATTCGGTCACGAAAGACGATTGAGAGCCGGAATCTAGCAGTGCTCGGTATTGCTGAAGTTGTCCGGTACGTGAGATTATTTGGATAATGGCAGTAGGTAGTACCGTGGTAGGCGAACAATAAAGTGTTTTATTGGATTTCATCTGGCTAATGATGGTAGGCGTTTGCGTCAATTTTTTATTTAGTGTTGATCTGGTTACTGCGACACCGTTGAATGATTCCTGGTTATAAGGTTTTGTATTTTTCAACGGTTGGCCACTGATCGTTGAATTTGTGCTCAATTTTTCCCGTGTGTCAGCTTGTACTGGATGAACATGAAGGAGTGTGTGGTGGCGTTTTCTACAAATAAGACAAGAAGTTTTAGAATGACATGACTCTTGTTTATGACCTTTTTTTAAACAATTGACGCAGAAATCTCGTTCTTTCACTAATGTAGATCTTTCGTGTACATTTTTATTTTTGAATACTGGGCATTTGAAAAGCGGATGATGTTGATCGCAGGCTATACACTCATGTATCTTAGTTGAATCGGCAGTGACGAATGATTTTGTAGGTGATTTTGTTGTACTCGAATATTTTTTGGATGTATCACAGATTTCAAGAGCATCACATCTCCGGTTTAAGAATGTTAACATCGATTCGAAAGTAGGGAAGTCCTTTCCAACGGATTCATTAGCCCATAATAGTTTGGTATCGTTGTCTAATTTGCTTAGCATTATTTGAATAAGCCAAGGATCGCGAGTTTCAGCGTCAGGTCCAAGTGCTCGAAGACCGCGGATTATTTCGTCAGCAGTTTCGGTTAATTGACGTAAATCTGTTCCACTACCTTGAGTTGAGTTTTGTTCAAATAATGTTTGAATTAATGACGTCACAATTGGCATCATTTTGTGGTAACGACAACATAATTTATCCCATGCCTCGGCGTAATTGTTTTCCGTAATAGGAATGTGTCTGATTAAAGAGGCTGCTTCATTCGATAATAAACTGTTTAGAATTTGTAATTTATGTACATTACTAATATTTCTATTATCATGTACAGTGGTTTTAAACAAATCGTGAAACGATGTCCAATGTTTGTAGTCTCCAGAAAACTGTTGAATATGGATTTTGGGTAGCCGCACTTGTTGGTAATTATTCACGCTTTCGTAATAGGCCTTTTGTTGAGCAACGAATTGACCTAAAGTTGTATTTAGATCATGAGTGGTTTGATCAGTATTTCGATTGCGATGGCCACTTGCTTGATTCAATAATGCACGTGTCTTATAATATATTTCGTCTACAACATCGGTGATTGGAGTATAATTTGCATTTACCAGTAACTGAGTTTCGAGGTCACTGAACGTATTATACCTAACCTCAAGAATTTCGAGACGAGTTCTAATTTCCTCAAGATTAGTTTCCTCGGTAATGGATTCGGCAAAACGTTTGATTTGCAGCATTTGATTACGAACTCTATCAAGTAACTTTTCTAGTTTATCCACCATATTTGTAATATTCACTTTTAGTTAATCCACTTTGTTATAAAATTTGCACGTGGTTTACTAACTTCACTACCCGATATTCACGTCCGGATATTTTAAACAATATAAAATAGTAATACCCGCTCGATGCGATTTTCTCGCACAGTAGAAAATATCACTTAATTTTTAATGTTATGTAATATAAAATGTTGAATTTTCTACTTATTTGCTTGTGTTGGGAAAATCCCGGGTTTCGGCACCAAAAAATGTTTGTAAAGATGAACGTGTGGATAAAGCCAGTGGATGAAATTAGGGATGAAACTAAAGATGATTTACAGATGAAAAACTTAAATGTTGTAGATAGCCGGTTAATGGATTGAAGAAATAAATAAACTGCGAGCACGAGTTGAATTTTGGATTTATTTTAATTTTATTAATTTTATGAATTTAAGAACATGAACTTTTTACACTTATAGATTTATATTTATTTTATTATTTTATTAGCCAGTCTTTACTGTTCGCCAGATTTGAAGAGAATAGAATATTTTAATTTTCTAATTTACAATTTTTACAAATTATACGTTAACCTACTGTCAGGTTTGAAATTTTATAATTAACGTAGGTTGTAGCAAGCTTAAATGTATAAAAGTATTAACAATACTATAAGATAAAGTACTAACACGATGAAGCTCATTACAATATAAAATGCACTCATCGTATACTACTCTAGTACAATAATAAATATGAAAATAATGACAGCCTGAATAATAAGCTTTTGTTTACAAAGTGATCGGACAGTTATACAAAAAGATAAGTATAGAAATTTCTTAACAATATAAATTATTAATTAAACTCTTAATTTCAGCTAATTGTTAATTGAATTAATTTTACAATGGTTGGTAAGTATAACTAAGATATTTTCTTGATTAAATTAATTTTGTTTACTTTTAGGTAATATAAAATTTAGTAATTGTTTTTTTGTGAAAGGTTTAAAATAAATTGTGAAGTAAATATAAAACTCAGTGTTGTTATTTCTCCAAACAGTGTTAATGGAGTAATGAGAACACCTTATTCCTTTTTTAAAAATTAAAACAAATTATCGAAGCTTATAAAGCGGGGTAAAAAATATATATTATATTTATGAAAATTAGCCGCGAATTTGTGAGAACGTTACTCCAGCCCAGTTAATAATAAATTGAGATGGAAAGTTCTTCTGCTGCAGTATAAAATAGTGAAGGGTTTGAATAATACAACGAGCCAAAATCGTTGAAATTGGAGTTTTAATGAAATTGTCGATGACAGAATTAAATGATTTAATTGTTGAAGCTCCTGCAACCGAAACTAACACGGGCGCTAATATTAGCTTTCAAACTGAATCGAACTCTGATGATAACATACCGTTACCAGTTCCAAAGTATGAGACCAATACTGGTAAATTCAATAGAAAGTGCTTACAATGAGAAACGGAAAAGCTCCTGGAATAGCATAATGTAAATTTTAAGATTCGTCGATCATTATATTGCCAATCACAAACTGAATTTATTATATTTGTTTTGAACACCGATCTATATACATGGATACGACATCAATGTCAGAAATCATATAAAACAACAGCAAAAATTGGGAGCACATTTTTTTATAGTCATATCGCTCGTTTATGTACACCTCTTGCTTTAAAAAAATATTTCCGAAAGATAGGACCGTACCGAGGATAGATTTAATTTCGAAATTTTCTTAAATTGGTTTTTTATTATTATAGTCAATGAACAAATAATAATATTCAAATAATTTAAATTATAAATCACTTTTTATTCATTTAGTTCATGTGGTATCGCTTTTGTATGTAAATTTCTTCTTGCGACTTCCCTTGATATTTCAAATCCGGCCTGCAAATATTTCGAATAAAAAAAAGAGTTCGTGTCGTCAAAACGTCAAACGTCAAAAACTCATAGGAACCAGTTTTCTGTTTACTTTAATTTGATTTTCGAAAATTCGGAATTCAGAAAAAGACAGAAAATTTTTCTGTCTTTGGGCGCTTTCAGGTTCCCTATCACGATTAGTGAAATCACCGCCAATTTGATTTAAAAATTTCATAGCGCTAAACATTTTCATAACGTTGGCTTCGATTTTACTCAACATGTTCCCAACAGTTGTGTGCCCTGAAAACGCCCTTTGTCACAAACGTAGAACTGTTCAAACGTAGAACCAATACCAATACATAATAGGCCATTTTTCTATATAAAAAATTCCATGAGCTTGTATAGGTAAATCCAAACAAAAACGCGGGTGCCATACGAGTAAGTAAAAAATTACATGGGACAAAAAAAATTCTTCATTTGTCCCAATAAATCTGCTTTATTATCTACAAACATAATTTATCTGAAGGATCACGATAAATATTGATATTTTGAAAAACATTTCCAATAAAAATATTTCCCTATTGAGTAACTTTTCATTTAACAACTTACTGATAAAAGTAACAACACAATTTTTCAATGACACATGCGCGTATAAGATTTTTAATTTCTCTTGGCTCTCTTGTATTATTTGTTTTGGTTTTGTTTCACGCACGACATACAGTACCGAAGAAAATAATGAACTTAATTTCATACATTTTATTTGTGTAATGAATTTTAGATTAAAGGGTATAAAATTTTATGTATATTCGTTTGTGTTTTGTATATTATTTTTGTAACCTGCTATGTAGTGTAAAACATATGTAGAAAGATTTTACCACAGTACACATAATACACAAAATTATTATGTGTTATATTTTACCTTCTCAAGTTTCAATATCGGTATCGTAATTTTAATTCTTTACTGTAAATTTTACACAAGCCCACAAAAAAAAATCCAATTGTCGATCAAATTGGTTTTTTTTTAGTTATTATGTACAACCAACTAAATCACGCATTTGGGCTTATCATTAGTATTGATTGATTAAAATGTATTTTGGTTTATTACACCACATTACTTAAAAATCAAGTTTTATTTGAACAAAAATAAAAACAAAATATTTTGTTGTCATACGCAAAGACGTACCCCCATCCCATTCAACATATTTTGGTTTACTAAAAAAGTAAAAAAGCATGCAAGAGCGGCAGTAAAAAATCTCGTGTATTTTTGTTTTTATTTTATTTGTTTTTACGGTGTAAAAATAAATTGCTAGTTTAATTGAAATATTACTGAATGAAAAGTTTTCTCAAAACAATTTTTGTTTTAAATAATTCAATAACAAAATGTCATTATTTATTTCTTGCAATGTATAATTCAATTTAACTTGAACGATACAAATTATTTATTACAAATAATGAAATTGTCTTTTTGTAGCCATGTAATATTTTTCCGTTTTGTATGAAATTCTCATTTGTTTTTGGATTTACATATACCAACAAGATTTTAACAAGAAATGGCCTGTTATTGTATTGGTATTGGTAGAACAGTAGTTTTGAATTTTTTTTTTGTCATGTAAAGCAATGCAAACTAGATTTTTTTTTTTCAAAAACACTTATTCCCCGATAAGACTTTATTTGAAATGTGACTTTTCCGAGTTCTCTGAAACGGCGTTATCTGAAAAATGTTCTATCTACTCTGTCTCGGATATAATAATCGAATGCACCCAATTAGTGTTTGGTACTTTTTGTAGGACTCTCTGTTTTAATGCAGTGTGTCTCATAAAACTTTTGAAACTAAACTTTGGAAGACTCAGTAGTTCATGCAATATTTAAATAGATGTCACTAGAGTAAAAGTATTCGATCGTGCCTTATATCCAACTAAACTTTTCGTTCTAAAAAATTTTTATTTATACATATCGCCTGAAAAGTTCCCGGTCTAATAAAGAAAACCCATTTTTTTGGGAAAAATACATTTTATTTATCACCATAATTTCCTTCTAGAGCGATGCAATCCGTCCAACACATCTAACATTTCGAAGCCTTTTTTGTAGAACGATTTATCTTTGTCTTCAAAAATATGGTTAAGTTTCGGCAATCACTTCTTCATTGGAGTCAAATCTCTGTCACTGGAAATTTATTGAGGCCTGCAAACAAGTAATAATCGCTGGAGCCAAATCTGGCGAATACGGTGGCCATTGTTGCGATCGATTTGTAACATGGTGCATTGGTGAAAGAGCAATTTCTTCTTCTTCATTTGAGGTCGTTTTTTGACGATTTCTTCCTTCAAACGCACCAATAATCCGATATAATATTCACTATTGATATTTTTTCCTTTCTCAAGCTAGTCAACGAATATTATACCATGTGCATCCCAAAATACAGACACCATAACCTTTCTAGCCAACTGTTGTGCTTTTGGTTGATTCGGACGAGGTTCACCGGCCTTTTGCCATTCAGCTGATTGCCGATTTGACTCTGGTGTATAGATCCATGTTGTATCCATTGTCACATGCCGCATAAAATAATTCTTTTTATTGCGCATAAACAGTTCCAAACATCGCACGGAATCATCGACGCGTTGTCGATTTTGTTCCATTGTGAGTAAACGCGGTACCCACTTTGAACACAGCTGTCTCATGGCCAAATGTTCATACATAATATGACCAATACGTTCCATTGATGTCATTACAATGTTGGCTATCTCGCAGCTTCACTTTACGGTCTTTCAACACAATTTCGTGGGTTTTTTTATGTTTTTTGGAGTCACAAAATCATTTGGGCTTCCAGAGTGTGGTGAATCATCGGTGGTTGTACGATAACGTTTAAATTCAGCATACCAGTCAATGATGGTTGATTTCCCTGGTGCAGAGACCGGATACTTATCAAACCACTGCTTTGCTTGAACGGTAGTTTATTCCATGAAAACACAGTGTTTCATCAACACACGAAATTCTTTTTTTTTACATTGTAGTAGCGTCACTAAAAAAATGTAACTTGTAAATTTAATGATCGAAATGTCATGAAATTTTAACAGGTATCATTTGAAGGTTGGTAGAATTTAAAAATCGTCTAGATTTTAAATTTATAGCACCATCTATGTGTCAGACCGAGAATTTTTCATGCGATGTAAAAATTTTATATTTTTAATTTGACAATTGTCAAAAGTAGTCGAAAAGTAACATCGTTAATTTACTTTTCATCTAGAATCTATGAAAAAATTGGGAAAGCTTCAAAATTTGGAAACTTTAGTTTGAAAAGTCTTCTGAGTCACACCTCGCACATCATTAATACATTTTCAGACAATTAGAAGCAATTTACGTATATTATTTCATTTACACAATTTGACCTGGCCCTAGATTCTGACATTAACCTTGTCTTTAACACAATAATTAATTGGAGCATAATTTGAATTATCCGTGTAATATTACACAGTAAATATAAAATACGGACATTGTGATTACTTTTAGTACAATTTAGTACTATAATTAATTATCCAAAACACCCATAATTAATTGGAACATACTTTTATTTCTTGGAAAACGCGGGTGCATCGCAGCAATCTATATGTCAAAAAAGCGAATAACATGAATGTTTCTACGCGCCCACGGACAAAATAAAAAGAGAAATAAATATAAAATATAAATAAAAGTACATAATATATACAATAAAAAAAGATGAAATTAAGCTCTTCATATAATTAGAATTATAAAACTGCAAAAATTCGCCTGGCTTCAATTTCTATAAATAAACAGAGTTCACTATCCTATAAAATCAAATTCGTATTATATGTATATATGTAGGTCGTAGTATATATTCAATAAAAACGCTTATCTGAAAGTTTTTTTTTTGTTTTTTTTTTAAATTTTGCTGAGGTCTAGATAATTCAGTACATACGACCTATTACTTTTTATTTTGTACTTATATGTGTTTTTCGACTCCGATTAAAACCCACGGGAACACACAAGATTGACGCCTCAAAAATTTAACCTAATTGAAGCTCCTAAAATGGTGCTCACTCGTTGAGTCTTCAACTGGAAGTGTATCTGAAAGTTTTATTTTTATTATATAATAAACAATTAATTAATTTGATGTATGTAAATTTGGGCCAAATTTCCAAATCATTTGACATAAAATAAAAAACAAATTGGTTCGTGTATTCGACGAAAGGAGGGAGATCAGTAGTTTACATTCACTGTCAAGACGAAAAATCCAATTTATGATCTTAAAATTAATTTTTAGAACTATAATTAGTTTTATGGTCAAGACAAGGCTATTGTTCTAAAAATTCTGGTGCAATTTTGTGACAATATTTGTGAGTACTAAATCGCGATTCGTATGGAGTGACTTTTCCGAAATATCACCAAAAATAAGCTGACAATTTTAAAAATGTTTTCATTGGTTTTTATTACCATGACTTATAGTTTTCATACAAAATATGTGGGAGTATTTATAGTTTGATAAACCTCATAATATATCTGAAATTACTTAAAACCGCAGCTGCTGTAAACTGCCATAAATGTCATAAATAATTGTATTCGAATCGTAAATTTTCAATGACTTCAATTTGTACCAATAAGCAAATGGCACGACTAAATATCATTTTGTCGGAAACTCCCCCCAGGTATCTGATCATATCATCGTAAATATTTAACCGTATAGCCACATCAGTGAATCATAAGACTAGTTAATCGTAAGACCACTTTATGTGGGACAAGTTATACGTTAGATCAGTTAATCTTATGGTGAGTTAATCGTTAACCACAAAATTCTATCGATATTCAGTAGGTTCTGAAACGGATTATTATCGTGAGATGCATAATTTATTTGAATCAAATTGAATTGCTGTGATAATTAGAACGTTTAGGAACATTTTGCACCCTATAACAAGTGATTGATCTCAAGTATTCAAATATATGAAAACACGAATATTTTTTTGAGAAAATGAGATGATTAAGAGATCATGTGATACCATTTTTTCGGGAAAAATTATTTAAAAAAATTATTTCCATGATTACGTGAGTTTTGATATCAAATCCTTCTAGAAACATGAAAACAAAAAAAATCAAAAAAAATGTTGAAACACCACAACTTTGCAAAAAATTGGCTGATTAACGGACAATATACCATTTCGCTAGGAGTAAATTTTATTTAGTTTTTTATTATGACGGATTCGAGTTTCGCTGATCTGTAAAATTTCCATAAAAAAATTGTTTAGGAACCAATGAAATCGTTGATGTGGTTTACTAAGATGTGATTCACTATCCATACGACTGGTTTAATGAATTATTTATTTATTTATTAATAGTTTTAAACATTTAAACTAAAAGTTAATAGTTTTGAAGAAAACGAATAGCTAATGGGTTTATCTTCCTTTAAAAGATAATCAGCTCTCCACTAAAAAGAAAACTAGAACAAAAATAATGTGCAAAGTATAATATAACACAATGGGGCAGATACTCGATCGGCTAGCAAGCAAGCAATTTGCTAGCCAAAATCCAGGCTACTCAATTAATTTTACCAAGAAAATTTGAATTTCAAATTACATTTCTTATAAAATTTTTGTTTTTTTTTGCGATTGCACAGTAAATTTTGCGGCTTCAAAAAATAAACAGCAAATTTTTGTATTGTTTTACTGTGCAATTGCAAAAAAAAACAAAAATTTTATAAGAAATGTAATTTGAAATTCAAATTTTCTTGGTAAAATTAATTGAGTAGCCTGAATTTTGGCTAGCAAATTGCTTGCTTGCTAGCCGATCGAGTATCTACCCCAATATAATATAATAACAATCTAGTAATAAACTTATAAGTTAAAAATATAATGAAAAAAATAAATAAAATAGAGGTGAATTAACAGATTAAAAAGATACAGAGAATACATTACATTACAGATAATCTTCTACCGGTTTTGCCAAATATGTCTTTAAACTTTTCTTGAAATTGTAAACATTCACAGATCTTGTAATAATATTCGGTAAATGGTTATAGGTACGGGCCCGGGGCCAATGTATTATATGGATTTTTTTACCAAATTTAATTTTGATTTTATAGATGATTTACATACAGACATATGCTTATCAAGTAAAACTCTAAGGTAATTGAGTTTATTAACTCCCTCGCTAATACCATTTGAAACTTGCAGGGGTCGGAAATTACAAAGAGGCAGAAATAGGGATTGAAAGATAATATGTATGGTTTTAGTCAGATTCAGCGATATTTTATATAAATTGAAATATTCTATAAGTAAAGTAACATCGTTTTCCACGTTAGTCATGGCTTGGAAGCAGTCTTTAGAGTTATAGAATATTGTGGTAACATCAGCAAACATTCTAATTTTTCCAGCCAGAAGTAGGTGCGATTCATCATTTATGAAAATCCGAAATAAAATTAGGCCAAGTACGCTACCCTGAGAAACACCGCAGTTAATAGTTAGAGTGCTACTAATTACACCATCAAAAGCTACAAATTGTTTACGATTTTGAAGGTAACTCATTAAAATATTATAAGGCAATTCCCGAAAGCCATAGGAATACAACTTATTTAAAAGTAGGCGATGATCAATACAGTCAAACTCTCTATACAGATCTAAAAATAGGCCACATTATACTCTTGATTATCGAAAGCTCTATAAATCAAATCAGTAATCTCAATCAAAGCGGTATCTGTGCCAGACCGCTGTCGAAAACCATATTGATGACAGTAAAAAAAACTAAAGCATTCAGATATTCAGTGATACGAGTTGTAATTTATTTTTCAAGTCGAACACAGACAAAACAGAAATTGGTCGGGACTTACTAACAACTTTGCAGTCACCTGATTTAAATATTGGTGTCACTTTTGCAATCTTCAAACAATCAGGATATTATAATCAGTAAGCGAAATTGGGAACTCCATGAATTGAATTTACTATCGTGCAGATTATATAATTCAGTGTTATCGTTACTTGTAGAAAAGAGGATGTTGCCAACATTTACAAAATGGCTATTGAATATATTAACAATACTAGGAAGATCTTTGTATTCGAGGTCGTTTTGTACAATAGAGTGGATATTCAATTTAGAATTGTGCTTTATGAATTGATTTATTTGATTCCATACTTCCTTTTGATATAAATTATTAAACAAATTTTTGAAATATGTAATCCTTTTTTGCGTTGTATTTTTTAGATTTGATCTTTTTTCAGTAAATCTAGTCTGTCTTTTAATGCAGAGTTGTTCGTACTTTGTTTAAATCTTTGAGGGTGCGATTTTTTTCTTTTATTAGATTCGAAAGATCTAGATTCATCTAGGGACAATTACTACCATTTTTGATTTTCACCTGCACTTGTTTAGACTTCGAATATTTACCAACCAACCCAGTTGATTATATTTTTCACAGATTAAGTTTAGGGTTGAATGAGGTTTGTGAATGTCAAATGAGGTTGAAAATAATAATTCATCGAAATACTGATTAACTTATCATAATTTACCGTTTCCTTTTCTAATTTTTTATTTATGTATTTCGGTTTAAACACGACAATCATGCCTGACTTAATAAGGTTGACAATCATGCCTGACTTAATAAGGTTGAATTGTTTTCAGAAATTAGTTTTAAATTTTTATTAATAGGTATGTTTAAATCTCCTACTATAATGAAATCAGAATTGGTTTGGTTGCTACATAGTATTTGTTCCAAGATTTCTAAAAAAGAAAGTATTTACATTTCGAACGATTAAGTGGTCTTACCGTGGCTTAAGATTAACCGTTCATACGATTAACTGGTCTAACGAATAACATGGTCTTACGATTGAGTGGTCTCACGATTAAGTGCTTATACGATGATGATGTGGCTTTACGGTTAAATATTTAAGATGATATTGGCGAAAATCTTTCGACCATATGTACTAACAGGTGGGTCATACGGACAAATGCATGAGATGATTAGATAGATAAATAAATGGATGTTTTGACTAAATGAATTGGTGCTCAAACCTATTCGCGTAAAAACAACATATCTCTTTTTCAACCAAAAAATGGCTCCGCTTAAGTCCAAACCGCACAAATGTGTGAGGAAAAATCTTAGTATGTAATGGCGTTTTTGATAAAAAAATTCGCTTAATTTGAAGTGCAACCAACACAATTGTGTGTATCGATATAGTGTTTTTTTTTTGGACAAAAATAAGTTTGAACGGCATGCACAAATGTGTAAGTTGGATCCAAACACATACCAAAATAAATTTGTGACATGGTACTTTTGCCGTACCCACACAATTGTGTTACCGGGCAGCAAAAGCGATATACACGTCACTCGCCTTTTTTACAAAATCCGTGACCTGTATATCTCTTTTCCGGTCAGAAATTTTTTTTTTTTGCTTGAATTTAACTCAATCGTACACGAATGTGTATGTATATAAAAACAGGTTGTATAATGTCTTCCGGATTTTAACGAATCCTAGTTAAATCGGAATCATTTTTGAAAAAAAGCATTATAATTTGATAACATATAAATTATATAACATATTAACTATTTGTTTTTGATAACATATTAATAATTTTATTCTTAGTGTTATTTTTGTGTGTATGTTGATCCAAAAAACAAAATTAAAAATACAAAATAACAAAAATAAATTTTTGACATGATTCTCTTTCGTAAATGATTTTTACACGCACAAATGTGATCGCGGGCAGGAAAATGGACCACCTAAAAAATCCAACATAACAAATAACAAAACTTTTTGTTTCTACCACTTGACAGGTTGGCACTAACAGAATAGCGCTGATAATAAAGGGGTTTTTAAAGGTCGCACCTAGATGATTTTTTTTAAATAAAACATGAAAGTACTTAGATTTTTCCTGGTGCTTTTTTATTTTTATAGAAATATGGCTTTTAACAATTATATGTGAAAAATGACTTAATTTAAATGTCCACCACGGGCACGTCTACAGGCGTCTAACGAAAATCAAAATTTTTAAGAACTCGCTCACACGTTACGTAAGTTCACCAATTTCGGCCCGAATATTGTTTTTCAGCTGTGCAATTGTTGTTGGTTTATTCAAACAAACTTCGCTTTTCAAGAAACTCCAAAGAAATTAATCTAATGGCGTTAAATCGCATGATCTAGGTGACCAATTTATGTCACCATTACCTGAAGTTAATCGACCTGAAAACTTAGACCACAATAGTTGGATGTTTTCCCGTGTTGTGTGACTCGTAGCTCCATCCTGTTGAAAATAACAATACTCTGTTCTGTTTGAAATCCTTATGTAAAATTCGCCAAACAGTCGATACATGAACGCATCATTCCTGAAAACGTCGTGTTATCGATATTGAAGGTTCCTCCGCAACACTTTCGGCCACAGCAGCAATGTTCTCACTAAAACGACCACTTTTTGGTCTGCCAGACGTTTTTCGATCCTCGACAGAACCAGTCTCTTCAAATTTTTTCATCAACCTTTGAATTGTTGACTCATTTGGATTATTTACACCAAAAAAATCACGAATTTTACGATACGTATTTTTTAAAGATCGATGTTTTTCATAATAAGGTAATAAGTTTGAATTATCCATCGTTAAAATTGTACATCTGTCTCGTTCACAAATGTCAAAGAAGACATAAAAAAATTACGCGGTTAGAAATTATTTACTGTTGACATCTAGGCGTGACTTTTGAAAGAAGAACTACCAAAAAATATTTAGGAAAAGTATCTGAATCAATCGCCACATATATATTTCACTTGTAGAACTTCTTTATATATTCGTTCTCCTCCAGTTCACCTGTTTCATTAACAAACACGGTTCCTAAACAAGATCAAGCTGACACTTTTAACAATTCTCCCAACATAAATATCTAGTGAGCAGTACTTAAGAGCGTTCTATGATTTTGAAACGATAATCGTAAACCAAAGGTTAAATGGTATTTGAAAAGTATCTTGTATCGAATTTATTAAAATCTATTTATATTAAAATTTCAACTCCGTATACATATACATACTATTATAACATCGATCATTCTTAGAAGACGCTATTAGGGTGCTTTTTGAACAAGTTTTACAATATCTTATTTATCGTCCATTTTATAAGCACAATGTATAGTTCAGGATTTCCAAATTTTATTCTATCTTAAAAATGTGATTCATTTGACTTTCCAAAACTCTCTTATATACCAAAATATTCGAATGCACTTCGTGAACACAGCATATACCCTCACGAAATCAGTAATGTATGTGGTATTAATGAAATGAAAATTTTCATAAATACGTATACATATTTATTCAAACCCAATAATATCAATGCTCAAAATTGATACATGTCATGTATCACGAACAGAATTTTTTGTATAAACGATCCAACCGTTTACGAGCTCTTACACCCACCTCTCGGATATATCACCGACATGAATAATAATTTTGAAAATACATATTATATTTTTCATGTAAATAAAATCAATCTTCTATTCAAAATAATATACATAACAAATTTCTACAAAAAATTGTATACGTAGGTCTCATCCCTAGAATGAATTATTAATAACGGAGCCAGACACAAACACAACAACATAAAATCAATGGGTGTAACATTAAAAGTCAAAATTGTATATTTTAAATAAAGGATACAAAAAGAACTAAACAATTAGTCTCTTCTCCGTACTCGCAATACAGTAAATTGTAGGAATTACTAAACCATTTGGGAATTAATTAAAGAAAAAAAATCGTATATATTTTACGAACAATTAAAATGGAAAAACGCCATGAAGAGTGAAGAAAATAATGATACATATTTTTATATACAATTTTCACAGTACTTGATACACCCTATCGAGAAACATAATAGGTACACGAAGGGAAAGATTTGTATTCAATCAAAATGAACTATGAGTGTCGAGGAGATAAGCAACTTTAGTACTAAATATACCGAACCTAAAGAAATTGTATGAACAATTTTCGTGCTTGATTTTGATAGAGGAGTTTCTCTCTAGGCAGGTTTTACATAAAGTGAGAATGAAATTAATCTCAGAAGAACATAAAGTTTGCTGTTTTTGTACAAAGTTCAAACAAATATCAGTTGCCTCTTTAATTCTGAATATAAAACGATTAAATAATATTACGATAAATTTAGATATCGCGAGACAATAGCATATTTTTTTATATTTATGGCTTCACGTATCACTGAAAAAATCGCGCGGAAATATTTACACTTTTTGCTGTGTAAAACCAAATTTGCAAATATTACCAATAATGTTTTAATAAAGTACGAGAGTCTTGTAAAATTTGCAGTGCAATATTAACAGTGCATTTTTAAATATTAAAATTATCGCTAAGCACCGTCTGATGACAAATTAAATTAATCATAGTGCAATGCTGCTAGGTAAATTTGAGCTGTGCAATTTGAATATATCATTTTCAATGCAAACATATTCACAATGAAATTTTTTTTTTCGTTGAGAAAAAATTACAAAGTATTTTTAAAATGTTAAAATATTTTTCAAAATTTACTTTGCACTTTGTAAAACAATTTTTGCGGGAGATTATAACCAATCAAATCATTTATTCTATCCGACTTTGCATTTTGTTCTCCCAATTTTATTTAAAATTTCAAATAAAAATTAGTCTTAAAGTGAATTTAAAGCAATACAGAAATTGCCACAAAAATGCCAGTTCATCTAGTTTGCGGATTTGTTAGGAAAAATGGTAATTATTTCAAAAGAAAATAAAATATAAATTATATTTATTTTTATCCTTCATTTGCAGTATTTTTTTGTAACATTACTTTGCATCGTAAGAAATGGCCGCTAACCTTCAGAACCATAAAAGAGCTGAAACGATTTATGGTAATCACAAATAATATTTACAAAACTTTATGTGCATTAACTTATATTTGTTGCTTTTTTGTTTTAATTTCAAAATTTTATAAATAATTTTAGAGGACCGCCCAACTCAGTTCCCTGAACATTAAATTGTTGCTTGCTTATATGAGGAGAATTTAATTACTAGCTACATTACAACAATTCAATATCTGTCAAGACTGTAAAGGAAAAATATGTTTGATCAAAATTCACACGTAAGTTTATTGTCAATCTGCAGATGTATTTAATTGTCATCTTTAATTTAAGAAAAATCAATGGCCTTTTATGAAAAGTGAATAAAAATCAATTATAAAAAATGTGTTTCATTAAAATTTGTTTTTAATATGTTAAATATAAAATTCTGTCTCCTCCAATCTAGAAGTTTCGAGTGTTTGCTTCTGTGCAGAATAGATATTAATGGGCTGCAATTTTCTCGATCCGCAAATTTTAAAATGCATAATTATAAACCATTATACTCCTTGCTGCCAATATTTATCATGCTCTCTGTAAAGAATTTCTAAATTATTTTACAAACTGCAGAGTAAATATATCAAAGCAATAGCAAATATTGCTTATCCACCGTGAAATAAAAATAATAAAATTTATTCAGCAAGTTGTAAAAATTGATTTGCTAAAATCGCAGTAAATACAAAGCGCAATGGTTGAATTTTTAATCAGTTTTCATTAAATATTACTCCGCCTTTTTGTGAATATCACAGCTTATTTTTTTTCAGTGTCTAAGTTTTCTTACCAGCAACGGCAAATACTCAATTTAAAGATCCTGCGTTTCATGCTATTCATTTAAGAAAGTTCTTCGTTCCATATACACAGAGTTGCATCCCAACCGGTTAAGAAATGGCTTAAGTTAATTAAAAATGACAATTTTTTTCAAGCACAAATAAAATTTATTTTAGGTTCCTTCATCTTGTAATTTGAGTTCCTTCAACCTTTGATTGATAAATGACTTAGTATATTGTGGAACAAGACGCAACATAACGTCTTAACCGGAGCATCCCTAAACAAATTTTTAAAGACTGAAATCATGAATATTTCAGTAGTTTACTATCACTCGAAAATCCCTTCTGTCAATTTTTTTTTATCAAAATCGTTCGACAATTTTTTTGAAATAGGAACCGTAGCCTATCTGAGAACCCTTTAAACAAATTTTCCCGAAATTAGAACCCATCACAATTGATTATTAGCACTGGAAACCTCCTCATCCATTTATGTAAAAATCGTTCGACCCTAAATAAATTTTGCGAAAATTTGAATCGCAATCCATTTCTGGCATTAGAAAACCCTTAGTACCTCAATTTTTATGAAAATCTTTCAAGCCGAAAAAAATAAAAAGACCCTTACTCATCTAAACCGTTTTAGGCGGTTGAAAATGTGAAAAAGGGATCAGGGTCGAAACCCTAATTAGATATATTATTTACCACATTTCCATAAGGACGTGTTTAATGCAAGCATCCAATATGTCATCGTAACGCAACCATCACAGCATGGCGCAACATTCTGCAACGTGATGAAATATACGCCGACATCTAATTAACGTAAAAAACAAGACCCACCACGGAACCACTTGACACAAAATTATGCAAAGTCGCATGATGCAAAATTCTGAAATTTGTGCAACATGATGCAAAACAGTGGAACACCCCACAACATTCCTAAACATGATGCAACACAGTCTAAGACCATAACACAAGATGCAATATTGCAACACCCGGAATGCAATCAAAAATTCAAAATCGATTTAGCCGAAAAAAAAATTAAAAATTGGGTCCCCCAATGGATAACCCTTAGCAATCGGGTTTTGGCGGGGCTCCAAAGGACTCCCAATCAATTTTTCCGAAGATTATAACCCATCAAAATCAACTCCTGCCATTCTATAGCACCCTGCACTTATTTTTTTCAAAATCAAGTGCCGAGAATAATTAAATAATAGAACATAAATGTCAAAATAACTAGTTGTCAATTTTACGATTTTTAGTATTAAATTATTTACGATTAATGGCTAATTGAAAATCATCAAATTAACATGTCAAAATAAAACAAACACCTATTTGAAGTTTCTACCCGAGCAAATTCAATTCCTCAATTTGTAGTTGAAGTGAAAAGCTACCAATCAAACATTCTATCCACTTCAATTACTTCAAATGTATACTACTACTATAGCTACTACATCAGTGAATTCAGTCCAATCGAACGCGCATGAAATAAAATATGTTTAATCAAGTGTGCGTTGAATTTTTCTGATTGTGAAACCAAAAACACAACAAAATTCAAACGTATTCGGTGACATGATAGACCATCTTAATATGAGAATATGTCGCGTAACCTCATCCATTAAGTGGTAGATTGTTTGAGAATTATTAGCGTAACCGTTTAATTTTAAACTGTCATGTGTAAAAGGGCGGTGTGGTATATGGGATTGTCATCGTTTTCTTAAAATATTAGTAGAACAATTTCTCCCAGTCTTCCGTCTTCTTTCAACCTTTCTTTACAATAATAACGTAACGAAGGTTTTAGACATTAAAATATCGCATCAAATAGCGATTATTGTTGTAGATTTACCATTAGTACAAGCAGAACAAAACCTCACATTCCATCTATACCAGTTTACTAATTACAATCGAATTAGTAAAGTTATTCACTTTTTCAATTAACGCTTACATAAAATCGACCCCGAATGAATGCGAGAAGGATTTTCATTTAATTAAAAGTTAAAAATATATTTCATTGAAATAAAAATTTATTCATTGGAATTGAATAAGGATAATCGAATTTTCATATAGAACAACACAATACAATCTACTTACACATATTTTCCAATTTTCTTGCGCTTAACTCTCCAATTCCCGCTCTAGTAGTACAACTAACACAATAAAATAACATTTTCATTTTATTCAATTTTCCTTTATTTTAAGGATCAAACTAAAATTGAAACAATTTGTTCTAGTCAACGACCCCTTCATATTGACTATCACTTGTATGACTAGAGTAGGGTTTTATAAATGACTTATGTTACCAAATACACATTGGAACGGCCACCAACCATTTTCATTTTTTGATTTTTTTAAAATGTAAAAGAGGAGTACTTATGGAAATATAGGCGAGGGTTGTACTATTGAATATATAACATATTATCATATGTAGGACTCAAATAAATTTGTAATGAGTAGCATCGCATTTACGTGTGTGTATATCCCCCCTCGTATATATATTTTAGGCTATCAACATGTTGATGTGATATACAAGAAAACAACAGTTTTTGAAGAGTAATAACGGGCGGTATAAGAAGAACGTAAAATTTAATTATTAGACAAATCTTTAAAATATTTTATTGGTCATAATTTGCACTCCACCAAATTGCACTCCACCATTTGAGCTTCCACCAAAATGTTTACAAAATAACAGGTTTCCGTTTTGTTAAGCGGGTAGATGAGCGCGGCCTATAGATCTGCCGGATCCTGACAGTGTTTTGTGCTATAATAGTTATGCTACCTGTAGCATCTAAAAATTTGCATTTATTTTGAGGACCTTAAGCATGTGATCTCTGTCGATATTTCGTAATAGGTTCGAAAATGTGATATATTGTTGGTGTTTTGCACCAAGGCTATGACGTTTGCCCAATTTGATTTCCGTTCCATCGTAAAATTTCCATATTACCAAGATTTTCTTGAGATGCAAAGTATAAATTTTAGATGACTAATTCGTAAAACATAAAAAATTCCGAAGCTTGGAAGCTATTAACTGTACTGCTACAGCTAATGCGAATAGGAATGATGGTGTTACCATATCTGTACTTCGATCAATTTAGCTTTTAAATAGACTGCATAAAATAATTCTTTTGTAATCAAATTTAGTTCATTTAATAAACCCCGATTGTATGGTTCGATTATGAACAAGTATGGTTTTTACAGATTAACATCAGAATGAAATTCTTTGTACCTCCCTCAATAATAGTTTAAGGTAAAATGAGTAAAGTTTTGTGTTAAATCCTTTTCAAATTCTTAAAATCATGGCAAACTGTGCAAATATTCAAAAATATGTATGCAATGCACAGTAAAAATTGAATATTTCACGTAGATGGCTGTCAAGTGTCCTGAATGTAATCTCAATTACTAACCATCACTAACCACTGGGTCGAATCCACCCAATTAATTTTTAAATGAAGAAAACTCGTAGAAAATGAGCAGGCACGTGGTTTAAATTTCTTGTATTTTATCTTTACTATGTTCGAAACCTTTTAAAATAGCGTTTAGGTCGGTTTTTTATCCAGGGGAGACGGAGTCCTCCGGAGAGTTAGTATAGTAGTATTATATGAACAAACATCTCAATTATATGAACAAATATCTAAAAGTAGCTCATTTTGAAGAATTGATATTCAGATAACAGTACAATCGAACACGGCTCCCAACTGTCACATTACAATAGAATAAATGAAACAATTATTGCCCCGTTTTCCTTAAATCACTCTAATTTTGATGTGTTGTTGTATTAATTACTTTGCATTTTCACAGTAATACTATGCTATTTCCGATTGCCAATAGGTGTCATCTGCACTGTAAGACGACGAAAGTTTTATTTTCACATTCCCAAATGGAAGGAACACATAAAAAAGAAGAGAGAAGAACTAAACATAAAATTTAGAAATTGCATTGGCTCTTAGGGAGACAATCTGAACTAGCGATCCATAACAAACTGCCGCTATACAAACAAATCCTGAAACTTGTATGGACATATGGTAGCCAACTCTGGGGTTGTGCCAAGAAGACAAATATCAAAATTATACAAAAAGTCCAAAATAAAATTCTGCGATGTATTGTTAATGCACCGTGGTACATTCGAAACGACAACCTCAATCGAGATCTAAAGATCGAGCTTGTCGCGGATGAAATTAACCATCATGCAACAAAACACCTACAACGTCTGCACCAGCATGAAAATCTGGACATACGCTGTATGCTGACTACTACACCAACAGTAGACTTACTGTGGCGAAAGAGGAGGAGTTACACGAAACTAGGGATAATCACTTCATTACGCCGACTAATCAAAATACTTTATTATGCAATGTAAATTACTAAATGGGTGCAAGACTCAGTCGTAATATATATAAATAAACAAAATTTTATTAAAAAAAAAATCCTAAACCAAACTGCAATGACATATCTAATTATTTATCGTAATGTAAATTTGTATCAACAGGTATAAGACATTTTTATTAATTTTAATTAATTAAAAAAGAGGTGAAATGTTTTTGATTCAAAATTATAATTAAGGAGGTGATCAATATTCTAATTAAATTGTATAATTCAGTAGATTTAGTCAGTGACTAAAGCGATTAGCGAAATCCATTTTAGCAGAAAGATTTGCTTTAAGAACCCGACCAAAGAAGGATCTCGTTCTGCGTACCAAACCAAACCATCGAAACGTAATTATAAATGATTATTTTGCGTTAATATGAGAAACTAAAAGTTTATAAAAGAAATAGAAAATTGTAGTGTATAATACAGTTTACAAATTTATGTTAACCAAATTAATTTCTCGGGAAACAGAACTCAAAATCTAAGCTGTATTTTTCCATTGCAGCGGTTGAACGTTTTGAAGCCACTTAACTCTTTCAGCCGATTTTGGCTGGAATACTACTATGGATTTTTCAAAATTGTATGTGTTCTTTAATAATTGATTTAATTAATTAAAGGTGAACCTAGGTTTTATTATTAACTTTTGAATATTTTTATTATTATTCCCCTTTTACTTAATCAACACATTTTTATTAGCACTTGATTTTTTTATTTCGCAAAAATCGTGAAAAACAAGTGATAATAAAAATGTGTTTATTAAGTGTATAAATGTAAGTGTGTTTCGCCAAGTGCATGTGACAAATAGTGCTAAAAGTATTCTCCTTTTCATATAATTTATTTTTAATTGAATGCCCTTCTCTAATTCTACTTAAGAATGTTAAGTTTCGGGAAATCTATGTATTTGTGGTTTATTATATGCAATACGTTGATTTGAGTTTGTTTTGTCTTTTATTGTTATGTCGTTGATATGTTCATTGTATCTTGCTGTGAAACTTACGCCTATCTGACCAATAAAAAATTTAGTGCATTTGTTACGTGTTATTTTGTATATTTTAATTTGTAATGATTTCAACAAATTTAGTTCACTGTTGCCAGGTCCAGTTGTAATTGCTTTAATCATCTTATAATTGCCGCGAATGAAGAAAAAATCAGTGTATATTTCTTCTTACTGGGTTTACCTTAAATGTTGAGTTTATGCTCTAATTCATTACAGTTTTTGTAATAATGCTTTGCAATAATAATAATATGCTGTTCCTAACGAACAACTACCCCGTTGAGTGTCGCCATTTTTATTATTATTATTTTGGATTCAGACAACTGCACACCAAAATAGACAAGGTACTCTTCTAAATTTGTCTGAACACCAAATAATCATGCCCTAAATTGAGACGTTCTAAAGTTATTGTGATGACAGACGTGCCTTTCATAAAGAACCGCTGTGATGTAAAACTGCATAATTAATAAAAAAACACCAAGTTTACTAAATATTTAAGTAGTGCATCTAATGAATCAATGGAAATTTAATTGGATCATTACAGCAACCAAACGCAGAAATGTTTGCAAAATATTCTATCTTTCCCTTCATAATTAATTATAAAAAAAATCCTCTTTATCAATCATATTTTTTTAACATAAATTCTTAAATTTGCTTTAGAAAAATGAAAAAAAAATTAATTGTTAAAAACTTTTGAAGTAGAAAAAAGTTCCATAAGAACACAGTAGATGAAGACGATGATGACCTCTTGAGTATGGTGTTCATAAAAATTAAATCGTACGATTTTTTTTGTGTTGCTATTTTCGAGCAATTAAACTGAAGCGGTGTAGTACCATTATTGCAATATTATATTCAAAATTCAGATGAGTTTTTTTTGTGATTGTAAAGATGAGAGTGGAACATAAAATCACTTATAATTTCCTACCAAGAAAATAATATCATTATCACATCTTAAATCAATCAAATATATAACTAGTCTTTGGTTCTTTTTGTGTTAAGATTTTTTTCTAGCGCGTTTACAATTATATTATATTTCACATATGTATCAAGCTGTCAATACTGTATTGTCCATAGTTTTGTGTATTGATATAAAATGTGACATAATACATAAGGCAAATATTTAAATTATATAAAACTACTTCTGAAAATTTATAAGCACTGTGGGTGGTGGGTGAGTAGTTTTAAGAAAATATTACAAAATAGTATGTAAAAATAGTAGCAAATAGTATGTAAAAGTTATGGAATATAATTTGGAAGATCTGCTAGATTCGGCAGGAAATCCTATTTTTATTTGTGTGTAATATGTATTTACAGACATCAGTTAATTAATCAAATTGGTATTGGTATTTTATATTACCAGTTCCAAACAAACCGGGCTTTCAATACACTTAGTATTGAACCACAACAAAAATAATGTTCAATATAAAAGAATAAAATAATAATATTCGTAATAATATAATATAATTAATTGATATAGTGTGGACAGCATGCTTGCTCCAGCGACCGGAGGTCCCGGGTTCGATTCCCGGTGGTGGCAGGGAAAAAAATTCACGGCTGGTTTAGGATCAATGAATTAATCACTCATTATCCGAAATAAAAATATGATTATGAAACCTCATTTGAGGCGGCCAAATCCTTTGATGGGATATAGTGCCAGTGATAAATAATTGTATGTGAACACTGTTGTAAATTAATACTAATAATTGTATAATAAAGTTAGTCACTTATGTAAAAAATAAATTATAAAGTTGAGGAGTGTTTTGTTTCTGAAAAGGGATCATATACGTTAGAAACTATTTTTATATGTAGGTAAACACCTACAAACTCATTTATAACAATTCACAGAGCTTGCCATAACTAAAAATGTAAAAAATTCGAAAAGACCAATTGTCATTTAAATACCAAAACTTCCAAATTATATGACGACGATTAGTAAACCAATAACGAGTAAATTTAAGAGTTTAAAATGAATTTACTAAAACACTTTTCTCACATCGAAACCAAAATAAAAAAATAACGGATGCTACAAGTAAAACTCTAGAAGTCATTGACTATCTTAATTCTAGCCCATACAAGCTTAACAAAAAAAAACAATCACTCACTATTTAAGATCTGCTACCTGGAATGCAAATGGCCTTGCGCAACGCATTACAGAATTAGAAGTATTTTTAAACACAAAAAATTGAT
Source organism: Nephrotoma flavescens (assembly GCA_932526605.1). Taxonomy (NCBI): domain Eukaryota; kingdom Metazoa; phylum Arthropoda; class Insecta; order Diptera; family Tipulidae; genus Nephrotoma; species Nephrotoma flavescens. The sequence continues at coordinate 169,629,157 of OW052221.1, read as the reverse complement.
ATAATCTATAATGGAACCATATAATAGAAGTACCATCATACGAATAAAATCTTTAGACGATGAAATTCCAGAACGCCTATTTTGATCCAGAATTGGGAGACGAAACCACAAATTTGTGTATACGTATACGACGTATAATACGCGTAACAGATGACAGCACACTTATTCAAAATTGTGTATTATACGTCGTATGGTGGTTTCGTCTCCCAATTCTGGATCAAAATAGGCGTTCAGATCGGAACTATAAGTTCTACAATAATTTTACTAATTCGCCTAAATACGCACTAGTTTAACATATACCTTATATAAACACGACTTTTTATGCATATTAAACAGTATAATTTTGCATTGGTTTTTCAATTGTAATCTTGTTATTGTGATTGTTCCGTATGTTGGTCTATTTCAGCACTCTCGAATTAAATACACAATTGTAGGAAATTCTTCCATTTGGCGTCAATCTGTGTGACAACAATTATGATAATCGACTATTACTTTACACAATTAACTTCCCAGCCACCCCATACACTTTTCTTTCTTTTAACGCTGTATCAATCACAATAACACCATTACAATTGAAAAACCAATGTAAACATATAAAAATTCGTGAATGCGAAAAGTTAGTTGTTAAAATAGAGTATAGATTGAAATGAGAAAAAATCAAATTTCGTACGTTACGCAGTAATTCGCTAGTAGTACAACTACAAGGTATTGTTCTATATACATTGTGGCTGAGACCAAATGTTACTGACTTCACTCTGCTGTCATTTGTGTAGTTGTCATTTTCGCGTGTCAATTTTTTGACAGATTGAAGTTTGGTTAGTTGTTTACATGTGGTCAACAATTTAGAACAATTACCTAAATTAATATCTTCATAAAAAAACCGTAATGGAATTTAAACGTAATAGTGTACTTGCACTGTATTTTGGTGGAAATTCACAAACAGCAATAGTTCGTCAGCTCCAGCATTTGAATGTGAATAAAATGTTTGTGTATCGAACCATAACTCGATACAACGAAACTGGTAGCATCGCTAAACGCAACAGAGGCGGTCCTAAAAAGACAGCAACATCAAAAGAAATGATACGAAAGGTGAAGAAACGAATCCAACGAAATCCTCGTCAAAGTGCCAATCAATAAGCCGCACGTCTACATGTTTCACGATACGAAGCCCTACAAGATACAAAAAGTTCAAGATCTTACGGAGGCACAAAAAAGTTAGGCTTGGAAGAACACGAGCATTGAAGGCCTTGGCCGAACGTGATGAGATTCCAAAAATTGTCTTTTCTGATGAGAAAATTTTCACCATTCAACAGTATGTGAATAAACAAAACGATCGTGTTTGGTTAGAGCACAAGTCCAACGATAATTTGGACACAAGAGTTACCATGCTCAAGCAATCACCAACTTATGTTATGGTTTGGGCTGCAGTGACTGCAGATGGACGCACTCCTCTGGTTTTCATCGAACATGGAGTCAAGGTAAACCAAGAGGTGTACCACCAAAAGATCCTAAACACTTTGGTACGAACCGTTAGACATTCCAACAGGACTCGGCACCGTCACATAAAGCTCGAGCGACACAGCAATTTTTACAAAATTGCGTTCCGCGGCTGATTTCGTCGAAAGAATGGCCACCATATTCACCAGACTTGAATCCCATGGATTTCTCCATATGGTCCATTTTGGAGAGTAAGGTGTCCACTAAAAAATACGAAAGTGTTGATGCATTGAAGTCAGCTCTTGTTCGAGAATGGAATATTATTCCTTTAATAAATGTCGAAATATTGGTACGGTTCAACGTTAATTAATGTTTTAATAAAATAAAATTATTCAAATTAAATAGTCTATAAAGAAGCCAGCAAATTAATTAATAAAGATCTAATTTTTTATAACGTTTAGAGACATAAACATATCTCTCTTAGCTCGATATATACTCTTCAAAGTTAAAACAAATACTATATCATAAAAAAGGACCTTTTTTTATGACTACAGGTGCAACAAAATTCACGAGATATGCGATTATGCTATTTGAGATATAGTTTTTATTGAACTTGATTAATTTTAATACACATGCTTCTATATTTATTTCCATATCGGTAAAATGTTGCAGATAAATCAACATATCTATATATGGAAAATAATTTTTTTTTCAGTGAATGTAATAATTTCAAATCAATAGTCTCATCTGTTCGAAACTGATTGTTGCGATTCAGTATAATTTTGGCTTTACTACAGTAGCAATACACTAATTACACTGTGCTTGAATTTCAAACTTTTTTTTTGTGACAAGCTGGGCACCCAGGGGTAAACCTAATTCAAACATGCTGAATTCAATGGTGCTATAGTCGCTTTTCAAAGTTAGTCACCATTTTTGATATCTCATATCGAAAGCGACATGTTTTGGCTCTGAGTCAAAATATGCACTCATTTTCACATTAATAGCTCAAGAACCATTTAGATTTTCGTTTTGCTTTCTTCAGCAAAGTTGTTGTGACAATTTTGCCGAACATATTAAGACCTAAAAACCACATCTAAATTCACATTTTTGTTTTTTTTTTTTCATTTCATTTCGAATTTAAATCAATTTAAATTGAATTTAAATCGATTGAAATCGATCGAATAAACATTGCATCGACAAATATAGCTGATACAATAGAAACTATTTAAAATAAAATTAAATCGGTTCAGTTGATTTTATGGTGATTTTTCTTAATTTTTCCGTAAAAAATTAACATTTTTCTTAACTTTTTACTTTTTTAATTTTAATTTTCTAGTTCGTTCGTGTCATCTTCAGAATCTTCTTCCTCTTGCAAATGTTCGAGCCTTGCCTTTACTTAACGCCCGCCGTGCTCATCGGATTCGGCTGGTGATTATTCGGCGAATTTGTCCACATGACAATGCAAAAACTACTTTAATCTTGATATGAAGTGGTGGTAGCAATATTTTTCAATTGGCGGAAGTGGAGCCTCAACGATGTTGTCGACTGTCGTATCGCAATCTAATGGTTTGTTCACGTAAAGCCCAGTTAAGTTCGTTGTATTGGTGGCCTTTAAAACTTGCATTACATAAGCACATAAAATATATGTTTTTAGTGTAACCTAATTGCATGCCTCTTAAAAGAGCTATATATCACTTATATATCTGCACAAACTTTCCATTGATGGTCATTGTATTTGATCAAATCAATGATTTTTTTCATTTGCTGCGTTTATACCACAGCTAAAATAGCAATGCTAAATGCAAATGACAGCTGTAGCAACGGTATAAACACGACATTTTCATAGCCCAGCCAGCTAAAATTTTGATTTTACATGAAAATGACATTTGTAGCATTGCCAATTCAGCTGTGGAATAAACGCAGCAATTGATGCATAAGTTTCCTTTGTGTTTGTGCTGAGTGCAATTGAAATGGAATTGTTTGAGTTGGTAACGTGAGGGAGAACTGCCTTCAAACTGTTTTGGAAGGAATCGATAAACAATCGCAAATCTTCGGGATTATGCATTGTGCATTTGGATACCAAACCACCGGATATCAGTGCAAAAAGCGAGTGAATTATTCTTAATTGATTTGAAAAAATTCGTAAAATGACGATGACGATTTATTGCTTCATATGTTCGGATCATTGACAAAAGAATGGCTTGCCGCTACGATAGTTTCAGGCGTTGTATCACAAATGTTTGTAATAAATATTCTTCAGTTGGGTTTGATCTTTCCGGAACAGGAATTTCATCTGAATGCGGCTAGTTGAGCATTTGTCGTTGCAGTGTATGTCAAAGAATCAATTTTTTTTCTGTTTGTACCGAGAATATAATTCATGCATCCATAACATGAACTGGATGCTGCCCCTGCAAAGTTGTTTTTCTTGACTTGCGCAACAACTTTGCTGAAAAAAGCATAACTAAAATCTTAATGGTTCAAGAGCTATCAACGTGAAAATGAGTGTATATTTTGACAAATTTTTGACTCAGAGCCAAAACATGCCGAAGGACTAATTTTGAAATGGGACTAGCACCATAGAATTCAGCATACTGAATTAGGTTTACCCTCTGGGTGCCCAGCTTGTCACTTTTTTAAACTAGCACAGTGTTATAGTTAATATTTTATTTGAAATTTTCTTTTGAAGCACACATAGGCTTATATTTGTGTCCAGTAGTAGTTATTACCTTTATCAATAATCAATACTGCACAAAATCTGTGTTATGTGAAGTTTAATCGACTCTTCGATCACAACAAACAATCAAAATAATTCTCCTTAATATAATACATATGTTGGATCATTTTAATATTCTCAAAATGGCCCTCAAAAAATGCGAAAATTTATAAAAAGAGATCGATTGCTTTTTTCGCATTATGCTAGAAAAGTAAAATATATTGAAGTTTCTAGTGTTTTGTATGTGACACATAGCCTGAACAGTTCCCAGTCTAACAATGAAAACCCAATTTTTTTAGGAAAAATACATTTTATTCATCAACATAATTTTCTTCTAGAGCGATACAATCAGTCCAACGCCTCTCTAACATTTTGGTGCCTATTTTGTAGAACAATTTATCTTTGTCTTCAAAATAAGCTTCCGGTTCGGCAATCACAATCGGATTCCGGTTTAGCAATCACAATCAATTCTTCATTGGACCTAAATCTCTTTCCTTGGAGCTTGTTTTAAGATGTGCAAACAAATAATAATCGCTGGGGCCAAACCTGGGGCGGTATGTTGTACCATCACTTCGAATCGAAATTCGAAAAAAGTCGAATGGCGGTATGTTGTATCATTTTCGAAAAGCAAAAATGATACAACTTTCATTTTTTCGATCCGACTTTTCTCGAATTTCGACTTTTTTCGATTCGAAGTGATGGTACAACATCCGCCCCTGGCGAATACGGTGGATGCGGAAGCAATTCAATGTGCAATTCGTGCAACTTTGCCGGATAAATGTTGGATAAAAGGATAAATGTTCGTGCAAAATATGACCAGCACGTTCCATTGGTATCTTTACAATGTCAGCTATCTCACGCAACTTCACTTTACGGGCTTTCAAAACAATTTGGTGGATTTTTCTTATGTCTCAGTCACAGCCTCATTTGGCTTCTCATATACTGAAACATCGGTTCGACCGATATTTCAGTATATGAGAAGAAAATGGCGAACTCCGTGAACAACAAGAGAAATAAAGGATTAACAAAAGGTCAACAGGATACAGTAGAACTGAACCCTATGCAAACACGGCAATATATCTATAGGCAGGACTCTAAACGCGAAACTAAAATGGAAAGAGCATGTGGGCTACTATACCGGCCAATCTAAAAACCTGTGTGGACTTACGGTATTCAGTTCTGAGGCTGTACAAAGAAAACCAATGTCAATATCATTGACAGAGAAAACACATGCAACGTATTATTCTACATCAAAATGCTGATATACGTCGTATGTTGGATGATTCAAACCCAGTGAGACGGCTGCGAAGGAAGAAACCATTTGATCTACAGATTCAATCAGGATCGACTAAAATTATAACAAAATTGTAAAGGGGACTAGCTAAAGGGCTACAACCATCCAAAAAAGAAAATGTAAAATTATAAAAGATAAACTACTATAGATGATTTGTAAATCAGTTGTAATAAATAAATATAAATAAAAATAAATAGTTAATCAAATCAATTTAACCGAAATATTAAAAGTTCTGATGGTTTGCTTTTTTCCATCCGCAAGGCCACACCAGAATATATTTATGTTGGTCTCTAAGTTTAAGAATGCAATCCATAAAAGCACACTATATAGAAGTAAATACCAATTTTATTTTGTGAGTGTACTGATATCCTCGTACTTAAACTATTTATATTATGTAGTATAAATTTAAATGTAAAGCAAAAGCAAGTATGTTTTCTTGTGAATTACTGTTGAATTTACAAACAATAGTAATTGCAGCTTAATGAAGACAGTATCTATATACAATATAAAAATATTGAAATCGCAGGTTAGTGTAGGAATATTCGAAGGCCTCCGATCCGCTTCACGGTCTTCATAACATCTTGAATAATTGAAACAAGCCTCTAACTCCAGCAAAACCTGTTAATTGTAGACAAACAACCTAAGTGTTTAAGTTGTGATATGCTTTGTGTTGCAGTATGGATGTCCTACTCAATGGTACAGGGCTGTACCATTGACCTGAATTATTTGAATTAGTGTAGCTATTTCTGAAGGAATTAAGTTTAAAGGAATGTTTAATGTGAATTAGCAACTGAATTAACTGAAGAGAGGAGGTATTTTGCTCGTGCAGTTATTTCGGCAAGAAAAGGCGATGGTTGGTATTTTTTATGGTTTTAGCTTGCTGGGACGTGATTTTGCACACAGCGAGTTTCTTTTTTAAAGTGAATTTTAGCTAAAAACGAGAAATATTGATTTTATACTCTGTGAGTTAGTATTCGCTTCATTTCTATAAACTACCACTAGAAATATTTTTCCATTTGTTACGCCATCGAGAATTTGATTTACCAAGTCCTCATTCATAGTGGTTACACTGTAATATAAAAAATTTTACAACATATTATTAGAATTATTTATTTTCTATGATCAGTTATTATATTAATTGAAAGGTGATGAGGAACAAATTTGCCCTAATTTTACTTAACTAATGACCGGACAAGTGGTGCAGTGGTTAAAGCTTCAGCACTTGGACCGGGAGGGTTCGAGTCTCATTAGAGGCTAGATGCAAAATCGAATTTTCATCATCGATTACAATCGGTGATGTTAATAAATACAACTAAGACCCTCTGATGGAGTGCAGAATTCAGGGCCGACCCACCGTCCACGTCAATGTACAGGTTGACATGGAGCTTGCAATGTGCAGGTGGTATGCTGTAGTTGTGTGAGTAGGTAATGGGTTAATGATGTGACGTGAATGCGTGGTATCACAATGGGCCAAAATTGGCCTAAGTATCAAACACTGAAACCTACTTAACTAATGTATCTTTGTTCGTTTGTAAAGGGCCTCCAAAAATCTGAAGACGGACCTAGATTTAATCATGAATAATGCCAGTATAGACACTAGTAAACAATATGACATCATTAAATGTATACCTCTCTCTATTATGTTCTCACCAGTAAGTGATTTCATTTAAATAAAACCCGCTTTACGTAGTATATTGTGTGAGGTAGGAACCGTTATATTTCTCACATCTCCGAAAGTACTTCGCACTTCCTTCGCTTGATTGTTTATTTCTTAATAGACAGATTGAATAATTATACAACTGTATCGTTTTTTTTAATTAATATGGTTTATCAAAATAAATATGGTTTCGAAATTTTACAAATGGAAAACAAGAAGCCATTATTACAAAAATGATTAATGACAGTAATATATTTTTCATTAATATATTTTTACAACATACCCATTATCATCGTATCTATAAAACCATAACAATATATGAAGCTACCATATATTTAATAAATTCATGTATAGAGCATAAAAGAAGGTTGAGTAGAGTCAATGTTAGAAAAATAGGAAGTAATTCTATTTTTCGAATATTATTAATCCCCTGGGGGTAATTTCATGTTCATTATACACGAAGGGTGATTTTCAACAACAACAAAATTATAATATATAAAATCATTTTTGTACATAATATATTTATATAGACGAGAGCGTATATATTCCTATGAACATATAAACAATTATTGTACTATAATAAAATACACGCAGAATAACTTTCCCTTATGGTGTTGTGTGTTATATGTAGAAGTTATAGGGGTTGTATTGCACAAAAATTTCGATTTTTTTTTATTTTTCGTATGTGACTGAACAATTGGTTTCTTTTCGTTCAAGTATATCGTTCGTTATAGAAGAATGGATATATAAGTTATCGTGTATAATCATCCGTAAGCAACAAGAAATATAAATAATACATAAATTTCAATTGGCTTATTTATTTAGGGGTTGTAATCATATACACGTATAGTGAGTAGAGGCATACAATTGGAAAAAATGGCGTAATAATAACTATTCATTTCAATGTAACTGCCATTATTCTCACGATTTTGTTTTTCGAGTAGAAAGACATCTGTGAACCGTTGAGCTGGCACATATGGGATCATTTTTATTTAGGTCATAAATTTTGATAAAAATTGTATAATTATATGGTCGTGTTCGTGTAGTTGTTAAACGATAAAACTTGGTACATATACATATTTTTATGATAATGTTTAATAATCAGTATATATTATCATAAGTTAGAAATTAACTTTATAGTCTAATTTAATTAAACATGGGCACTCTAATTATTAGAAATTAAATTTTCATATACGGTATTTATTGGTACGCTTCCAGTCCAGTTGGCGACAAACTAAAAAATGGAGGTTATAAAGCGAAAAATTTAACTTACCGGACTTTTGGTAAAACTTTCTTGTATATAAACCAACACGATTAAAACTTGTAGGCTAAAAGTCTAATTTTGAATGTGTTTTGTAATCTTTATTGTTTTTTGTTAATGCTTCTCAACATCGCTGCAAAAATTAAAAAAGCTCCCATTGTACCTGATACACCGAATTTCGCAAGGATCTCTCAATTAATGGAAAAAGTTTATGTATATGAAGTTTTATTCCGAAATGTCAATCCGCTTAGGCGCGTATTCTTGAAATCGGTGGATATTTTCGTCTGCGGATTATAATTTGCTTTAAAATTTTTTATATTATTCGAATTTTTCGCCGGCTATTTTAATCGTTTTTTCAAATTTGCTTGCACTTCTATTATTTATCACCCCAATTACCACAGTCGCGTCGCGTCATATTTTGTGACTATAGTCACATCGCTTAGTTTTTCGATTCTTATAGTCGCAACTTACGCCTATTGTCGTTTTATACGACTATTGTCATGTCGTTTTCTTACGTAAAAATGAAATGGAGGCTCGTAAAACATGAATAATACAATAAACATTTTATTTGTGATTTTTTTGTAATACATTTTACTAATATTTTACTGCTTTAGGGAAATTATTAGCGCTGCCCGATATTTTTATTGTAGTATGCGTGTCGTTTATAACAACTGTGAGAATGGCAAATTTCAAGTAAAGTGACACGACTATAGTCACTTCACATGAAGTGATGCGACTATGGTAATTGGGGTGTATGTCATTGCTAAACAAAAATCGGTGGGAATTTCCGACAGGGTAAATCAATGCGGATTTATTACCTCAAATAATAGAAAACTTGCATGCAAATTTGAAAAAACGGTTAAAGTAGCCGGCGAAAAATTCGAATAATATAAAGAATTTTAATCCAAATTATAATCCGCCGACGGAAACATCCACCGAGTTCAAGAATATGCGCCCTAGACATAGTATTGATACTTATTTTGATGGAATAATGGTTTTTAACAAAACTCATCATTTTCGGAAAAAATTTTAAATGAGCTGGAGTTGTTTTCTTTGAAATTTAATTTAAAATCTTTTTGTTTTTAATCGATTTTAATGAATGTTATTTACTTTTCAAAATATTTGCAAAAACAAAAAGCTTCTATGGAAGTTGCCAAGCCTATTCTACGAGTATTCTTTTACATTAAATGGGATTTGATTTTGATCGACTAAAATTTAATTTTCATTGTTGTGATATTACGGAATTTCATCTAAAATTCATAGTTGTAAACTAGAAAGATAAACCTTTGAACCTAGTTTAAGATAGTTGGATTTTTCTTACAAATGTAATTTGGTATGTTAAAACGTTATACCAAGTATGTTGATTGAGCAAGGCAATTCGTCCCAGAATATTAGAAGAAATTGCAAAATTTTATTCGAAATGAACCTATTCTAAAATTATTGACAAAATCATTTTGCAATCCTAGATCTATCACGCAATTTCTGTTTAGTTCTCTAAATGTCCAACAATCGCTTAAAAATTACTATAACTTAGATCTTCTCCCAAACAGTTTATAGTTGAAGAAGGCAAATTTTGTTGCCTTTTGAAGATTATACAAAAGATTGCACGAACTACGCTCTTTGTTGTGGTTCGTTAAAAACACACGATGTGTTTGGTTCAAGTTCACTTCTAGATCCGATTTTATTTTATTAAAAAAATCTTTATATGATTTTTGAAATAAAAAATATATTTTTGTTTGTCGTATTGCAATAAGATGCCCATTTTATGTATATGAATGCAACACGAACATAAAGTAGAATACGTAATTCCGGCATGACTAATTATTTAATGAGATTTAGTGAAGATGATATCTGTCATGGCGAAATTACTTTGATAAAAGGAAAGATTATGTGGAACGGGTTGACAACGGAATATTATAAAACCCCGTTACACGTTGTTGTGGAGACCTTGCAACGTGGCCGAGCCATCTAAACTCGATAGGATTTGATGAATCCGATAATGTCGCTACCTCCAAGACGTTGCGCTTTACTTCGTGGTTCATACGAATCTGATGATCATTGTTTGCGACTTCAATTGTTTCAAAGATTGAATGAATGGCCGTCTTTTCGAAGGTAGATAAAAATCTACAATCGTTAGAGACCATATGGTCCCGCTCTCTTTCCCGAAAGCCAGCACAGATCTTATGAGTGCTTTAGAAGGTGTGGGCTTGCACGACTGCGATACATGTTTAGTCCGGCAGCGATTTGGGCTTTTATTTACGTCTGCATATCATTCAACGATGTTATAACTGGCCCGAGGTATTTAAAATTTTCGACACCATCAAAATTATGGTCGCCAATTCCCGAATTTGCCATGGAGTGTTGTTAAAAAATTGGTTTTACTATACTGTTCACCTCCAAACCAAGTCTTCTTGCGCAGCGATTGGGCGGTATAAAACTGTCCTTGATGTCGCTAGGTGCCAAACCACTGATGCCAAACCACCTCGATAAGTTACACAATTGATCAGGTCCAAATGATAAAACTTTATTATCAAAATGAGCGTTCAAAAGTTGCGCGCGTCACGCTCATTTTACAGCAGACGCAGTGGTGCTTCAAAGTCGACTCTCCAATGTTTGGTGGTTAAATTCGAGACAACCGGTTCGGTAAACAATCAGCAAACGCTCGTACGTCAAAGGGACGCCAGATCGGCAAACAAGTAAAACTTAACAAGCAAAATTGCCGGATATGAGACAACCCCAACCCACTCGAGGTTCGCCAGGTGGCAATGCATCCACAAAAAGTTACTGTTTGGTGCGGATTTTAGGCCGGCGGCGTCATTGGTCCGTACTTTTATGAAATGACGTTGGTGAGGCCATCACCATCAACGGTGAGCGTTCAGAACGAAGCTAACCGGTTTCTCTTGGTCCAAATTGAACGATATCGAGGTAGATGACATGTGTTTCGAACAGGATGGGGCTACGTACCACAGCAGACGCCACAGTAGGGTTATCTCTCGCAGAGGTGACGTAAATTATCGTGCGATTTGACCCCGCTAAATTTTTTTTGTGGTGTTTCCCCAAATCACAGGTCTATGCCAATAAGCCGCAATAACCCGACGCCCTTAAAGCCAATATCATAACCAACACCATCGCTCAAATTCAGCTGGATCTATGTGGCAGAGTCATTGAAAATTGGACCCCTCGGATTCGTGCCACCATGAGAAGCCGCAGCGGCACTTTAAACGATGTTATAATCCATAAATAATGGCATACTTGGGCCTTTCAAATAAAAAATTTCCTTAATACCTCACACACATCTTGTTTTATTCCATTTCAACATCAACCCACCCAAATTGAAAAACCTTTTATTAAAATATTTATAAAAATGTATTTAATATAAATAAAAACGTTTAACAACAATTACATATGTTAAAACTTTTCTGTGATAATTAATTTAATTTTTTTTTTTTATTTTTTAGCTAGAAGCCGGTTTCGGAGTACTTTTACTACCTTCTCAATCTATATTCTCTATAACTATTACCGTGGTAATATAGATTGACAAAGGAGTAAAAGTACTCCGAAACCGGTCTCTGGCTAAAAAACAAAAAAAAGTTAAATTAATTATCACAGAAAAGTTTTAAAATAATTGTTGTTCAATGTTTCTATTTATATTAAAAAAAATTTTATAATTATTTTAATAAATAAAAATCTATTATAATAAAGATATAAATTTCATGAATTTAAATATTTAACATAATTCAAAATATTCGATGGTTCGACAATTTCCTCAAGTGGATTACATACATATATAAGGTGAGATTGCGGCATTAATGCACAATCAACCTTATATTTATGCCGATAACCCTAATTGTTCAGCTGCACAATGTCTATATAATATTTAGTCTATCAATTGAGATTTGATTCAAATATCATGCCTAAATATCTAGAAGTTTGATACTTATATTGGATACATTAAAGATTGGCAGTGTCGGAAGAAGTTTGCGCTTGTAACGAAAAATCATATACAGGTAACCCTCGAAGCACACGGTACTTGAAGAACACGGATACCTTCCCCTGAATTACGCGGGTTCAAACTACTCGATTTCGTGTAATTCTTTTGAAAAAGGATAAAATATGTATTATATATGTCGCTCCTCTTTTATTTTGTTTTCGTATACCATAACAAAAAAGAAAATTATTTTTTTTTTGTAATCTCGAACAGCACGGTCTCAAGGAACACGGAACCAATTAATCGTGTTCTTCAGAGGTTGCCTGTATTCAGTCTTTTACTGGTATAAATAAATTTTATTTTATCATTTAAATATTGTAGTTTCTTTCCCAAATCATGTTGAATAAATCATAATATTCAATGTCATTCATTTAACATGATCAGCCATTACATTTTTGCTTCCGCAAATTGATCTACTTATCCAGTGGATCGATAAACCCCGCAGTTGCCGATATTTACTATCCTGCTAGTAATTTTGTTAATGTATGTGTGAGTATATACATACTATACATTTTTTTTTTCTAGCAACAAATTATCAGGCTGATATTTTCTCAAAAATTATCATGATAATTATTATTTTTAAAAATTTAGTTTAGGGTGAACACATTAAAATATTTAGAACATGGCGGTATATGGTTTTTTACATTTTTATTTGTTCGAGTTTTTTTTTGCTTTTTGCGGATAATGTCAGTTCTTTGATTTACGCATTTAGTTTGGGTTTTTTTATAGTGGATATATTTATTTTTACATATATTTTTTCGCCCCTCTGCTGTGGGCACACAGGGGGCTTCCGCTGATCAATTAAAGCAATGGATAGAACGGAAAAAAGAGAAAATACCCCAGGTTGTACACCAACTACCCAGTTGGCTAATCCACCCTCTAACGAGGCTGGCTCAATGAATTCTGGGGTGAGCCAATCATTGCTATACCCATTCATAAGAAGTTGAAAGTTGTCAAGATCACCAACTAGACAAACTAACTCAGAAAATCAGCAGAAAAATGAAAACGCTGGACTCTGTCGGAAACTAAGTGACTTAGAAACATTTATAACCCAACTAAGAAGCGAAGTTGACAAACTAAAAAAGGAAAATGAAGAATTAAAGAAGCCCAAAGAAATGGAAATGGAGATTTATGATAACCCTCTAACCAGTTATAACGAAACAAGTACATACACCAGTTATAACACCGAGTTTCATACTGATGAGGAGGAACTTGCGAGAGAAACAGATTGGGTGCTGAACTGGAACAGGAAAAAAGACCTACCAAAAAACGAAGAGCGGAATGCTCACCTGAAGTTGAAGAACAATCGCAAGCTATTGTAACTGGTACTACTAAAACTAATCCAGTAAATCAGTAACAAAAAAAAACAGCAAGAAAAAAGGTTGCACCAAAATAAAAGGCTCCTCCGCCAATTAATGTATTCGGCATAACAGAATTTGCTAGTACACAAAATATAATGAAATCAGTGACCACTAAGGAGTACAGAGTAGTGTCACTAAACAATAACGTGTGGAAAATTTGCTGTGACCAAAGTAGTCTTAGGTCAGAATACACTGGCCGATCCAGTGAACAAAACAGAGATAGGAAATTTACGGAAGCAACGTAAAAGCGAAACGAAAATTACAATAATTCTGAATGGCAACACTTGTTCGCTGACTCCCTGGCCATAAACTGGACTAGCCACCATCGGTTAAAATACAAATTCAACCAACTCCATCGTCGTCATTCGTCGAATACAGTATGCCTGAACAGAATTTTCTACAGGATTAGATAAACCGATCACGGCAAGCATATTTGGCGAATACGCCACTATTTTGTATTACTGCATGGGATTCGATATATCATTATTTAGTTGTGTCCGGTAAAGATGGTACCCTAATGTTACGAAGTGATTAAAATTCAATGAAGAGCACGTCTTCTAGATTCATCATCACGGGGTATCAACGATAGTGATGAAGGGGCTGTAGCTGATATGTAGTAATAAATAACAACTCAAAACTTTTTATTAAAAAATCAAATGTTTTATTCAATATTAAGAGGATAAAAATTTCTTGGATTTAGGGGTATATCCTCCATCCAGTCGCAAGTTAATTTTTTGCGATCAGAAATATGGTTACTAGATTTATTTTGCCATGTTAATTGACACATTTTTTTTAAATTTAAATTTATTTTGCGATTGTAAAGTAGAAATCCACGAAAAGCGATTGTAAAGTAGAAATCCACTTCTGCTACGCCTTTTCTTAGGTCGCAGTCTTTTTATGTATTTCTACTTAACAATCGCAAAACAAATTTAAATTTGAAAAAAATGTGCCAATTGGCATGGCAAAATAAATCTAGTAACCATATTTCTGGTCGCAAAAAATTAACTTGCGACTGGATGGAGGATATACCCCTTAATCCATAACATAGTTGTAAAAAAATAAGGTAGGAAACAAAATGTCGGTCTACGCAATGACGGTCCTGATTATATCTGTTGGTGCCTAAACCACCAACTAAACAAGCGCAGTCATCAACCAAAATGTCACCATACAAAACAAATGTCAATTTGACAAAACAAGCACATATTTACGTGGATCCTGTATCATGTTTAAGCACACATTATCCAAATACTTCAAATTTCACTTCGGGATATTTAACGGCCATGTCATGACAACAGCGCAAAACAACACTATCACACATTGGCATAATATTGGCCTTATGTACCGCAGTCACTTTCGTGCGATTGTCTTTGGCATATTGAAACGCGAATTCTGCGACAGGCTAAGCCTCTTCCGTCATCAATTTTATAACCTGAACTACACCATCAACAATTTCGTACTCAGGCTGCGGGCCAATAGTTGGGTAAATCGTTTACTATGGTAAAAATCGGATTAAGAAAATATTTTTGGAACAGTTTGCCATAGAGTTTTTGAAAAATAAATGGTTACCGAAAAATTTACTTAAAATAGTCTTTACCCGACTATTGGCCCGCAGCCTCAATACCCGAGTATTCACCTTCTATGTTCTTACGAATTGTAACTACGCACTGGTCATTAAGTAGTTCCAATTTTTCTGCTGTAAATTTGATTGACTTCGGCCTAAGGTTAAATATTTATATAGTTATAGAAATAAAGAATTCAGGCGATTTTATAGAAAAATTACCTGTAACAACATTCACCATGATCACTTTTAACTTTTTCTCTCCATTCCGACATGTTCATCAGCCAGTCGCTTGATGAATCACTTTTAACTATCTCTATCCATTCCGACATGATTATCAACCGCAGTCGTTTGAATTATAATTAAAAAAAAATTAATGATGTTACTGAGACAAAATTCTTCACTTCGAAAATTGAAACGTCAAACTAATAACAAAAAATGTACGCCTACTGAGAAATATTTATATGGCGTGTTCACCGTCCAAGCGAAAATAACGAAAATAACAAATGAAAAATTTGACAATCAAAATGACGTACGAAATAGACTAATATTTTGAGCAAAGACTAACTTCAACTCAAAACTGCAGAATTGTGCCGCAATCAGTTCCGCAGGTATGTATGCTACATTACAGCTGATACACTTCGGTGTTGTATTTCAGGGAACTGTGCAGTCGTTTCCTGCGTATTTTTCTGCACATTTAACACATCTTGCTTCACGATGGCAGTCGAGTGACCTTTCTCGGTGTTTCTATTTTAACTATGAGGTTGAGGATACCCCTAATATTATAGATATTTTCGATTTTTTCTTTTTTGTCGAAGGTTAGCATGAATAGTGGGAGACCTCTTCTCATGATTTCAATATTTCCCACCCTCTTTTCTCGTCTCTCTTTTCTGATGAGGTTGACTGCATCGATTATGAGGCCTTTGTTTTGGAAGTCCTCACACTCAGAAAAAAATAAGATAAATACATGATTGCATTTACCATAATATCATCATTGTATGTTAAATAAAATTATTTAAATGATTGATTTTATCATACTATGATTGATTTTATCATACTATGATATTCTTGTTCATTTTTCTTGATATTGTTCATCATAACAATGATGATCACTAAAAAAAAAAATCAGTGATCATCATTGTTATGATTGTTAAGAAGATCAAGAAAAATGATCAAGAATATCGTAGTATGATAAAATCAATCATAGTATGATAAAATCAATCATTTAAATAATTTTATTTAACATACAATGATGATATTATGGTAAATGCAATTATGTATTTTTCATATTTTTTTCTGAGTGCAATAATTTCATCTTTCGAACAAGTTCGATGGAGACCTCTTGCCATTACTTTAATCAACCGATCATTTTTATCCTCGTAGGTATATCACTGGTGACCATCAGAATTTAATTTGTTAGCTATAGCTTTATAATCATCAGGCTCTATTATGTTTATTTTCCAAATATTATTACTAAGCGATATTACCTTGTAGTCATTTCGTACTACTTCTTTCATCAGTTTCTGAATACTACCGTGCTTTGTTATTCCTAGAATATTGATCGGATGTGGAACCTGTTTCTTCTGTTCATGGCTCATGCACTTTTCATACATTAGTTGCATTGGCAGTTTTAATGTGGGTTTGAATTGGTTCAACTTATGATGATTCAGCTTTCCTCTTGCTTGGGTTGGTTTCTTTTCTTGGTTTCTTGTTTGCTCTCTTGGATTTCTGTAGTATCCAATTTTGTTCCCTTTCAAACTCATCTTCATCAGTGTGATATTCGTCTTGATCTGTGAGTACTTGAAATTTGAAAATGGTTGTTCATTAATGCTGAGTTTCCTGTGTTATTTTTTTTAATTGCTGTTTCCTTTAGCTAAGGTTTTCTTCCTTTAGCACGGCAACTTCATTGTTCAGCTGCGCGATTAATTTCTCCATTTGTTCAAATTTATTTGTTAACTCCGCGTTGTTTATTATAACTGTTTGTGTACTGGGCGTGGCTTCAGAAGTCGGCTTGAAGTTCTTATGCTTGATAGAAGAGGTCCTTCTCATTGTTAAGTTCACACAGTGTGGTACTCTCTGGTGGTGGAGTCGTTAGTGGTGTTCTACGTCTTAATCCGTCAGAATCCGTGGAGCAGCCCGATAAACCGGGGTGGGATTTAGAATCTAAGGCTGTTTTCCAAACGAACACTTATTTGTGGAACCTAACTTATTCAAATAAGTAGCTAGCGAGGTAACTTATTTTCTGTCCCTTTCTAACCGAAAAATCTAAATTGGTTGTCAATTTTTTGTTGTTATTTATATCAATTTATGACTTTTAGAATTTGGATAATAACTATTTCTAGATAACGAATGGATCTTTGTAGATTAAAATCAAAGTTAAGATAAAATGATTATCATAAAGATATATGTAGCATCCTAATTACGTAATGTATGCATGTCTTACACAAATGAATTGAGGTCAGCTACAGACCTAGCAACACCACACGGCGTATTAATATATTCTAGCTTTACGAAACAATACATATACTGATTAGACAGACATAAAATATATATATTTACATAAAATATATACATATTTTCCCATTAACTGGGGCCCATTCGAACTTCTTTGATTGTCTGTCTAAACGAAAATTGAAATAAAAAATCCAGCCAAATCGTATACCTAAAAATCATATAAACATTTTTGTATAGATTTAAACATTATTTCTAAGTTTTTCTTTTTTAAAGTGTCGCCAATCCTTTTAATTGCATAAATATACAATAATTGTTAATTTATTAATATAAATTAATGTTAACGAAAATATTATACCTCGGAGAATTTTGCGATGAAAACAATCAATGTTTTCATGTTGATGTCAAATTAAGTATGAAAACTTAATTGGAATGGGTTTACTTACTTATTCAAGATGGCGTCAAATAAGTCAATTAGTCTGAAATAAGTATCCGTTTGGAAAACAGCCTAAGTTCTGACCCATGTCTACCTAAATCGTCATCACTATTACTTTAAAAATGTACAGTTGGTAAGTAGTGTGGTAGTGTCAAGTAATCCTGTAACTTTTATCTATTATACTATGAGTATTTTGTACTTATTTATTTTAATAATATGAAATATACATATTGATATACTTACAATATTTGCATATTTTTAAATTTTTACAATTTATGACTATAATTTAAAAATATTAAATATTAATGCATCATACGGTGATTCAAATCACAATGCTACCATTTGGCGGAAA
This sequence comes from Nephrotoma flavescens, assembly GCA_932526605.1. NCBI lineage: Eukaryota > Metazoa > Arthropoda > Insecta > Diptera > Tipulidae > Nephrotoma > Nephrotoma flavescens. Next base: position 169,610,649 of record OW052221.1, on the reverse strand, counting down.
CAGTTGGCTTAAGCTGTACTACACAAGTATGACGCAAGGGAGTTATCAAACACATGGTTGTTAGTTAGGTAAATTATATTTCATTTATTTGTTTTTTTTTTTAATTCACAGCTCATTATTTATCATATTCACAGCTCATTATTTATTTTATTTATTTTATTAATACAAAATTCACAGCCTCCGCAATATATTTTAATAATTAGTCTTACTCTAAAAAAACTGTATCCAAATACTCCGGCGATGCGTAAGGCTCTGGATTTCTGTAACTAAAAATAAAAATGTATCAATCGACTGAAAAAATTTTAATTTATTTTATTTGTTTTTTAATTTATGGTGACATGGTTATCCACTACAGCCATGGTTGTTAACACCGATTGAGAAACCAACGGAAGGATCGGAAAAGAGATATAATGTAGCTCACAGATTCGCAATTGTGTAGAGAGGTGTAATGGGGGGTTAAAATCTAGATTCAGATTGGCCAAATATCGCCGTCTTAAATGTTCTCCGTTCGTGGTCAATTGGGTTCAATTATTGTTTTTTTAATTCCTCACATTAAGCTATCCTAAAAAAACAAAATATGTTTTTCATATAATTTCTGTAAAAACTAATAATTATCGTATTCATAAATAAAAAGTAATTATGAAAAGAAAAGCACGTAGTAATATGTACGTAGTAAGCATTTACTAATAAGAAAAATGCGGCACTGATAATAAAACATGTTTACAAAACGAAAAAACCACGCCAACAACCAAAATTGTTTTCTTAATTTTTTCTGACTTAAATTAAGGATAATTTAACCACAAATCACTTTTTTCTTAACATAATTTACATTTTATTTTATATAAACACTTGGTAAACTTACTGATGGCAAGAAATCTATTTCTGTAATTTTTAGGTGTGTTTTGGCAGTTTTTCACAAGACACTTAATTTTACTTTTAACGCTATTTGCCGTAGGCACTTGGCGAAACACACTTATACTTAATAAACACATTTTTATTAATCACTTGTTTTTTGTTCCGCAGAATATTTTGAATGTCTTTCAAAAAGTTTAAAAAATCACTCGATCGATTTCGACTTGTTAGGTCATCATCAGGAGTATCTATCTATCTAGTAGATACTCCTGATGATGACCTAACAAGTCGAAATCGATCGAGTGATTTTTTAAACTTTTTGAAAGACATTCAAAATATTCTGCGGAACAAAAAACAAGTGATTAATAAAAATTTGTTTATTAAGTACACTTCATTTAATTAAAAGTGTCAATAATTGACAATAGTGTTTGGTGGTGGTAGTGTAGATCTAATCGTAAGAAATTTGATCTTCAAAATAGATTTGATCTAGATCAAATCTATCTGCCATTTTGGTGTTACATTGATAGAGCCGGTTCAGACGTGTATACACTACATGATGTATCTTTCTCGTCTCTTACCTTTTTGCCTATTAATTACTTTTAGAGTGGAAATATCCATGTTGCATTTTTTCCTCTAAATTGTTTATTGCGGAACGAGTTGTACAATACAATGAAAAAGCAATAAAAAAAGTTTTGTTCGGTTTTTTTGTTTTTGTTTTTCGCTATTCATTTGAAATTTGACTATTGATTTTACACATACCAACACAAGTTACAATTGGTGTCGACAGTTCGAGACTTTACATATAAACCAAAACCAACAACAATATAAAGCAATGCTAATGCAACAAATACAGAAAAAACTACACTATAGATAGTTGTATTAGAATATTATGTGTACATCCAAAACCAACAACAATTAAAAGCCCTGAACAAAGTCTGAAACGCAGATACCAATATGCAACAAACTACAGAAGATTGTGTTGGTTACACTAACAATCCCATGTTAATTTTTTGCTTTCGCACCACTACTTATTAAACTAGTGCGCACATTCTATGTATACATATTTTCTAATACAACTATCTATAGTTAAGTTTTTTCTGTATTTGTTGCAATAGCATGGCTTTATATTGTTGTTGGTTTTGGTACATCACATCGTATGTGCGCACTAGTTTAAAAAGAAGTTGTGCGAAAGAAAAAAATTAACATCCCTTCAAACAAGGTGTTACATTTACGTACCATAAACGGAGGAATTCGTTCATATGATTCTTCGCAAACGTAACATTTAGGTGTTACAAAAATGAACCATTAATGTTGTTCGTGACCCATGATAATTAGACTTTTTCGCGAAGAGTTGTTAATGTGTTGGTAGTTCGCAAGTTTTTCGTTTTAATGTTACATTTTCGTACCATTTTCAAGCAACATTTAAGGAATATACAAAATGTTTCGTTAACGCAATATATTTTAGGTGTAAATACGAATGATAGTAAAACCATTAAATAAAAATGCGAAATTAATATAGTTTAATAATTCATCACAAAATTAGAATTTTATTGTTTCATAATGCAGTCATAATATACGAAAATAATAGTTTGCAAAATTCCAAGTTTGAATTTCCTATTATTTTTTGATGTTATTCTCTAATTTTGATTTTTTGGCCTAGCTTATTGGAACCACTTTTTAATTGTATTAATGATATCACTCTTACACGTAGTAATTGTTTTTAGAGCGCATTCTGAAACAAAGCAGGGATATATTATATATTATACATTAATATTATTTTATTTTATTACCGTATTTATTATTATTTAACTAAATGTAAACCAATTGTTTAACATACTTTATTTGAAAATATGGTGTCGTTTCAAAAACTCCTTTCGAAAAAACAATTATAATTTTTAGGAATTATATTTCATACATTAACTTAACTTTAAAACAAAAATTTTTCAAAACTAAATATTAAAAATTCACAAATATAAACACAATAATTTATGAATTAATTTCGCTATTTAATAAGTTATTTTAAACACCTAGGTACTATTCAACTTTCTCACTTAACTTAAAATGGCGTTCATCTAGTCCGTATGTACATACGAGTATATACAATATAAATATTGGTAAAGATGTGTAGGTGACAAAAAAGTACTTTTTTAGTACATTTATGTTACGTTCAAACGAAGTTCGTTTTTTTTGTTTGAAGGGATGGGATTGTTGCATTTTTCAAAAAGACTTCCGATTTAACTAAGATCCGTAAAAATCCGGAAGACCACCTCTTAGTTTATACATACACATTTGTGTATGGTACAAATTTAAGAACAAAAAGCCTGGCCGGAAAAGGGCTATACTGAATTTACGTTTACTGTTTAGGGCTATACTGAATTTACGCCCTGGGCCCAGTGTTACCATGTGTGAAGATTTATCTTCATTTTGTAGTTTTTTCTACTCTAAAAAAGATTTGAAGTTTTGGCTCAAAAAATGAAGTTTTTATTGAAATTTTACCTTTTCGTAGTATTATCACAAAATTATGTTTGTGGTGGGTAAAAAATGCAAATTCTAAAACGAAAAAGAAACTAGAACCAATTTGCTTTTCTCGGTTTTTGGGGTAATTTTCTTTCGTTTTATACGTTTTGGTTTTCGTTTTATACTTTTTTGGTTTACTGGGGAACTCCGGCATTATGCACTCTGCACTCCGGGCATTATCAAAAATTAGATAAGGTTTATTTGGGTTCTGAAGTTATTTCAGCTTTATCAACCACTCATATTTTAAATAGAAACGATTAGCTGGATTTCAGATCTACCTATTTAACATTCTATATATAACCATAGAAAAACAAGTTTAACATAGATTTCTCATTTGTATAAAATGAATGAAATTCCAATGTCTTGATTGTATTTGTGACTTTACATTGCGCACAATGTAAAATCACAAACACAATCATGACATTGGAATTTCATTTTTATCTTTCGTTTTATACAAATGGGAAATCTATGGTAAACTTATTTTTCTATGATATAACTTTGCAATCATTTATCAAAGAAATTTGATTTTAATGATAATTTTTTACTATCTGCGGAAGCAAAAGCTCCCGCGAATGTGATTAATAGAAAACATATTTCTATTTCAGATTTATGCAATTTTTTACCAAATGTAATTAAACTTGAAAATTTACAAGAGAATGATGATGAGTGGCGTGAAATTCGACGACTTGATTTTAAATCTTTACATTTAGACGAAACTACAGCTGTTAATACAATACTTTCTACTTGAATAAAATCAATTTCTAAAGTAACCAAGAAGGTTCGTTATAAAATGTTGTTTTTTTAAAGATTCCACTTAAAAATAAAAATGAAGTTTTCTTTTTTGAAATGAAGTTTTTATTTTGCCTTCCATGAAGTTTTTATTTTTGAAACATATGGTAACACTGCCTGGGCCCCTATTTCTGAATACGATACGAAAATGCATTCGTTACGAAAATGCACTTCGTTTCGAATTTAAATTGGTATTTCTGAATACGGACGTACGTAATTGTTTGGTGTGTGTCCTTGCTATAAGGGAAATTTATTTTAAAAGATTTTACCTGGAATAAAATTTTACAACTTGATGAAAATAATAAACGTCAAAAAAGAAAAATTTTTGTCGTCTTACTTTGGTACAAGTTAAATCCATTCTGGAATAGAATTAAATTGTGCTCAAATGCAGTCTTACTTTGAGAAATTTACAACAACAATCCCATATATGTAATTCCAAATTGGAATTATTTTAAACCAAATTGGAATTATTTTTTCTGCTGTTCTGTGTTGTTTTCAAATTCAAAATGTAATTGTTACCAACTAATAAAAATAAATTAAAAAATATCTTTGGTTGTTACTTTGACCACAAATTAATTCTATTCCAGAATGGACTTAACTTTTGTCAAAGTAAGACGACAATTATTCCGTCCAAGACGGCAATTATTCCGTTTGGTTTGTATACTTGAAATTGTTGTTCAAAACATTTTCGTACGTTTTCATTAATTATTTTTAATATTTTAGGTTTCCATAATTTAGTTTTGTCAATTTTAAAGCCGCCATTATTTTATTTGAAATTTTGTTGAGAACGAAAATAAAATGATTTATGGTAAATGGAAAATAAATATAATTGTTTGAAATCGTACACAAATCTCAATTTGATTAGTTTAAAGTTCATTTTCTGTATTTATTTTTTGTATTTATTTGAACCTTTTAGCAGCTTATGAGGGCCCTTTAGAGTTCTATCAATCTCAACATCTAATTCTCATTACTGATTCTGATAAAATTCCGATATGTATAGTATGTTCTAAATACCACTATTGGACTTTTACACTCAAACAGTATGTGTGTGCATTACTTTGTACTCGTACATAAATTGGACTAAATATACTGTTACAACCGAATTTTAGTTTTTAGAATTTTCTATAAAATATTTTATTTAGCCAATATACTATCTAATCCTTTATGTATCTAATCTTAAAAACCAAAATGTTATTATACTTCCAAAAACAATTTAATTTTGAGTTTTTCAATGAAGTCGTTAACTAAATACACATCGAACAAAAATTCTTACATGAACGTACGTTCGAATTCGTTTTCTCAGATAAGAGAAATTTACAAACGGATCAAGTAGGTACAAAGAAACATACCAACCATACGGATTCATACAATTTTTGTTCGTATTCAGAACGCGTATTTTGATCCAAAATTGAGAGACGAAACCACAAATTTGTGTATACGTCTACGACGTATAATACACAATTTTGAATAAGTGTGCTGTCATTTTTTACGCGTATTATACGTCGTATACGTATACACAAATTTGTGGTTTCGTCTCCCAATTCTGGATCAAATTAGGCGTGCAGAAATAGGGGCCTATTGTGGTACTTTGCTAACGAAAATCGGAACTCGGCTATTAATTACGTTACTCAAAATAAAAAAAAACGCAGCAGTACATTTTCAAAAAAGCGCTACCTACCGTCAAATAGCAAAAAACGACAAAAAGAAACAATTACAGCAATCACCCCCGCTAAACAAGGTGAACCGTTTACGAACCATAAACGAAGACTACACTTCATACAATAGTTCGTAAACGAATCGATTTTGCAGCTCAAAAACGAACCGTTTACGGTGTTCCTATCCCAAGATAATTAGACTTTTTTACGAAGTATTCGTTCGCATAATGTTCACTTTTACTGATACGCAAACGTAACACTTTTGCGAATCACCAACGCAACACTTTTGCATATGATTTCCAATAATTTTATCGAAATTTAAAAGAATGTTGGAAGTAGAAACGCAAAATTAAATTTATAATTTATATTATTTTATTTTCATAATTACTATTTTTCATACTTATTTTATAATACAATTAAAAATCCATAAATCATTGTGATATGTCGTTCTCATAACAAATCTGGTGATGTTTCGATATTCCCTTCTTGACTATTCGGCCTGTACATGGATTTTGTTGCCTTTTTACAATTCAACTTGAATTTTACCGGAACGTAATAGTAGTGGTGTGCATATTTGTATATGTGTTTTGTTTTGTTTTGTGTTTTTGACGTCATTTAAGAACACAAAATAATATGTATTTCACAACATTATGTAAGTTAATAAAGTGTTGTGTCCCTATTCCTATATAGTTTAATTTAATTCCGAGTAAATAAATCAAAACGTAATTACATTATCATCAAAAAATTATTATCATAGTCAAATGTAAAAATAAAAAAAAAATTTAAGCATTTGTCCGTCTTTCGTCTATCATTTCCATATTTCTAGTTCTACTAACTAAACAACAAAAAAATATAACATCGATGCGATCGACTGCAAGAAGACAAGAGAGAATAAAAATATTTTTCAAATTTATTTATATGTATTTCCTCTGTGTGAACGGCAATTAAAGTGTTAATTCACTTTATAATTTATTAATCTTTTTCTTCTCAATACTATTTCCATAAATAACACATAAAATATAGACAAATGTACCTACGATTAAACTGGGAAATATTAATTTTATTAAAAACAATAATAAAATTCATTTTATTTAAGTTTTATCTAAATGTACATGAAACATTCACAAAAAAAATTTGAAATCGAAACCATTTTCTTATCATGTCATTTTTTCGTTTGCTCGCGAGCAGACGAAATGTATTGTTCCACTACCGATAATATCATTAATAAAATCGGGTCAACATTTTGGCGAAATTTCATGTGGATTTGCACACATACAATGATACAAAATGACAGCACACAATCTTAAAAGTGTATATTATACACTGTATACGTACACAAAATTCAACTTGAATTGATTTTGAAAAGGCAACAAAATCCATGTACTGGATTATAGTTTATTTTCGGCACATACTTTAATAAATTTTCTACTTTATAATATTTTCATCTTGTAGTGATGCTTTTATCTTGAATAATAGAAATATAAATTAAATTCCATAAATATAAAATACTAAAAAATGTATAAAATACTTAACTGAAAAGTTAATGACATAAAACACAATATATGGCGTCTTCGCTCGAGCCACGAACATTAATGATTTAGTTTAGTGAATCGTTGTATGTATATGTAATATGTATCCCTTTAGCGACCATTACACAATCAATAATATTGTCATTACTTGTAATGACAATACTACCTAAATCTAGCATCATTACCCAAGTATAACAAAACGAAAGTAAAAATTGAGCACATTATTTTCCTTCGTTTTCATCCAAAATTAACGAAAGTTAAACTTCACATTATAATGATAGTGTTTGTAACGTATACGTATTATATACATATGCGTATACAAATGGCGTTATTTAGTTTATTGTGAGAACGCTAAGTTTATAGTAACGTTTAACGATGCGGATACATTTGTCAACTTTGATATTAATTTAATTGAAGATAGGAAGGCTGTAAAACAATTGGTAATGTAAAGATTCATTCGAGATATTTTGGTACAATCTATTATATTTTGTTTTTATATTTTATATTTAGAAATCATTATTTATGAAGCAAGATGGCCACGAACTAAAAAAGTGCATTAGGGCAAACTTTACAGAGCTGTTCACCATAGAGCCTAGCTGCAAGTTTACGTTTAACGGTCAATAAAGATAATGTGAGGTATGGTTTACGTTACTCCGTGTTAAATTTAATAATTATAATATTATTTTCAACATTTTAGATTGTAGTATGGAAAAATTTACGAACTCTATCGAAACCGATTTAATATCCACAAATTACTTTTATTATATAAAAGACAAACAAGGAAAATTATTTTAAAAAAAATCTAGTGTAAATATTAGAAATTAAAAAACTGAATAATTTAATCGAAATGTATATATATGTATGTCCAAAGTAATCAATAATGAATTAAAATAATGAATTTAATAAATCATTTTATATTACAAAAACAAAAATATTTCTTTAAAAACATTTAATTTTACAACCAAAATTTGAAATTGCCGTTTAAACAAACACAAGCACAATTGTTCCCGCCAAATATTTCTCAATACGTATACACATGCAATAAAATGTTTATAATGAGTTTCGTCCAGTTTCGGATTTTCGCGACACGCTTCATACGTTTTATTTTAATAAATTGCAACTCAAACTTAGAAAAATACTAGACTAAGTTTAGTACTTAAGTACGAATATCGCCAGAAAAATTTAAAGTAAAAATACTTGGGAACGAAAGATAAACTTCACATTATAATGATAGTGTTTGTAGCGTATACGTATTATATACATATGCGTATACAAATGGCGTTATTTAGTTTATTGTGAGAACGCTAAGTTTATAGTAACTTTTAACGATGCGGATACATTTGTCAACTTTGATATTAATTTAATTGAAGATAGGGAGGCTGTAAAACAATTGGTAATGTAAAGATTCATTCGAGAAAATTTGGTACAATCTATTATATTTTGTTTTCCTATTTTATATTTAGAAATCATTATTTATGAAGCAAGATGGCCACGAACTAAAAAAGTGCATTAGGGCAAATTTTACAGAGCTGTTCACCGAAGAGCTTAGCTGCAAGTTTAGGTTTAACGGTCAATAAAGATAATGTGAGGTATGGTTTACGTTACTCCGTGTAGAATTTAATAATTATAATATTATATTCAACATTTTAGATTGTACTATGGAAATATTTACGAACTCTATCGAAACCGATTTAATATCCACAAATTACATTTATTATATAAAAGACAAACAAGGAAAGTTATTTTAAAATAAAATCTAGTGTAAATATTAGAAATTAAAAAACTGAATAATTTAATCGAAATGTATATATATGTATGTCCAAAGTAATCAATAATGAATTAAAATAATGAATTTAATAAACAAAAAAAACATTTAATTTTACAACCAAAATTTGAAATTGCAGTTTTAACAAACACAAGCACAATTGTCCCCCCCCCCCCCTACAAATATTTCTCAATACGTATACACATGCAATGAAATGTTTATAATGAGTTTCGTCCAGTTTCGAATTTTCGCGACACGCTTCATACGTTTTATTTTAATAAATTGCAACTCAAACTTAGAAAAATACTAGACTAAGTTTAGTACTTAAGTACGAATATCGCCAGAAAAATTGAAAGTAAAAATACTTGGGTATTGTGAGAACGCTAAGTTTATAGTAAACGTTTAACGATGCGGATACATTTGTCAACTTTGATATTAATTTAATTGAAGATAGGAAGGCTGTAAAACAATTGGTAATGTAAAAATTCATTCGAGATATTTTGGTACAGTCTATTATATTTTGCTTCCCTATTTTATATTTAGAAATCATTATTTATGAAGCAAGATGACCACGAACTAAAAAAGTGAATTAGGGCAAACTTTACAGAGCTGTTCACCAAAGAGCTTAGCTGCAAGTTTACGTTTAACGGTCAATAAAGATAATGTGAGGTATGGTTTACGTTACTCCGTGTTAAATTTAATAATTATAATATTATTTTCAACATTTTAGATTGTACTATGGAAAAATTTACGAACTCTATCGAAACCGATTTAATATCCACAAATTACATTTATTATATAAAAGACAAACAAGGAAAATTATTTTAAAAAAAAATCTAGTGTAAATATTAGAAATTAAAAAACTGAATAATTTAATCGAAATGTATATATATGTATGTCCAAAGTAATCAATAATGAATTAAAATAATGAATTTAATAAATCATTTTATATTACAAAAACAAAAATATTTCTTTAAAAACATTTAATTTTACAACCAAAATTTGAAATTGCCGTTTAAACAAACGCAAGCACAATTGTTCCCGCCAAATATTTCTCAATACGTATACACATGCAATAAAATGTTTATAATGAGTTTCGTCCAGTTTCGGATTTTCGCGACACGCTTCATACGTTTTATTTTAATAAATTGCAACTCAAACTTAGAAAAATACTAGACTAAGTTTAATACTTAAGTACGAATATCGCCAGAAAAATTGAAAGTAAAAATACTTGGGTAATTTTCATCTTCACACTATCAATATTACTGACAATATTTGTGACATTTTGCGTATTAAATAAAAATTTATATTATAAATAGTTCAAAATTATAAAATATGATTTTTTTGTACCAAATAATAAAATATACTCGAAAATAATTTTTATATTTTGATTTTTGTTTTTATATACTTGAAATTACAGTAGTAAAGATTACCCTACACACGATCAGGGTTCCCCATAAACACATATTCCCACCTCTAGGTAGTATTGATGCAGAAAAATCAGAAAATCCGGATTTATTTCAATACCGACCATCAATATTAATTTTATCCCATTACACAATTAGAAAACGCTGATGTAAACGTTGTAGGAAATGTTGATTGTTGTTTGTTGGATACAGCTATGCCACACGGATTTCTTTATAAGATAATAGTCCACGAGTTTTTGTCTTATAATTCGTTAGTGAAACACTTACTTCTTAAGCACAGTATAGATTATTAAACACCAGAAACTGATTAAAATAAAAACACCACAATTTAGAGCACGTTATAAAGTTTATTTTTAATTTATTTGCTGCAGGTTAGAGCTCGACTTATAGACTATTTAATTGTTTTAAAACACAAAATTAATTTTTATATAACGAAATGCCTGATACATAATATAAATGCTTTACATAATAAAGAGTTACATATATATTAATACTGAGAAGATTTTTAGTATATAATACAAATTGTCAATAGTATATCACGATAATATGTATATAAACAAAATTGGATGTGTACATAACATAAATAAAAGGGTTATACTACGTAACATGAAAATATGATGAGTAATTATATTGTACAACTTGTTTGTGTATTAATGCCAAATTGATTACAGATGATATTATGTACTCGATCGGGCCACAGGTGGCATGGGGTGGTGAAGTTTGTCCATTCTCCCCCCGCTTGAATATTAATTCAAGAAAGCACATGTTGGTCGTCCTGTGGATCACCCATAGTTTACAAATTCAATGAGTATGTTTTTCCTTAAATGAATAAAAAGAATATTTTAAAAAACTTGTTAGATAGAAAATTTATTTATTATTAGCAAGCGACATAATTTTGTTATGTTTCTTTTGAATTCTCCCGTCTTGGTTTTTATTGATGCAACTCGGAGCAATGAATCCTGCCCTGGATGTAATTTTGTAACTTTGCCTAATGTCCATTGTGCTGATTTCTTTATATTGCGTTGTTCTTTTTTCAGTTTTTCGTCATAGATGAATCTATACTCTATTGCGTACAATCGTGATACGGCTGGTTGAAATGAGCTTCGTATCAGCGGAGCTTTTGAATTAAATGGAATTTCTACAACAGTGCGACTGAACTCATCTCTATAGGATGGATTTATATAATTTTGTTCACAAATGTTTTCTCCTTGAGAGTAAATTCGCGGCTTATTCATTTCTTCAGGTAACCAAGAATTTTGTAGAATTGCATCTGTACTTAAGTCGATATTAGTTAGGAGAGTAACGACGTTTGAAGTATCATTTAAATTCTTGATTTTTGCTTCATGATACGTGCCAGCTAAAATCCAGCCGAAGATTGATTTGTGGGCAACCATAAAGCTTCATGCATGAATGTGCTATTTTCAAGGGTGTTGAAAAAATAGTCCGATCCGATAATTATGTCTATCTGGTTAGTTTTATTAAATGTGGGGTCAGCGAGTTCAAGTGATTGTATGTCCGTGCATTCCCATAGCTCGAATGATTGCGATGGTATCATTGAAGTCAATTTTGGGAGGACAAGAGCATTAATAGTGATTGATTTATTATTATAGCGTGATGATAAATGTAAATTGACCAGTCCGTTTGTAGTTCCAGCTTTGACTGATGCTAGACCCGTAACAGGGATTTGTGCCTTCGATCTTTTTATTCCAAGGAGATTAACACACTCCTCGGTAATAAAGGAAACTTGCGAGCCTGAATCAAGCAGCGCTCGGCAAGTAATTTGTCGTCCAAATTGATCCTTGACAAATATGAGAGCTGTAGGTAATATACATTGGCTTGTGGTGATTAATGAGCTTTGGATTGATGTAACAGAAGGGTTTGCGTTCTGTGTTGATAAAATAACCTTGTCCGCTTTCGAGTTTGAATTTAATTTGGCCTGCTGTGGTCTAACATTTAAATGTTGATTGAAGCCATTTTGTTGATTGAAGTATGAATGTTGATTGCTTGATAAAGGTTGATTGAAGGTTTCGACTTGGGTGGTACTGCTTTGAGAAGGTTGATTGTTGATATCACTGAATGAATCAGTTACCGCATGTATTTGGGTATTCGGTGATTGCGTTTGTGATATGCTATGTAATACCCTCGTATTCGAATTTGCATAACATTGAGAATGGTTACAAGAGGATGAATCGTTATAATTCGTTGGTGGATGACATACAATAGACTCATCTGGTATTATGTGATACGATCCAGCTTTCAAAGCCCTTGAGCTGGTGATTGAATGTTACGTTCAAAGTGCAATAGTGTATGATGCTTCTTTGAACACAATCGACAGACGTATTTTGATAAACAATTACCTGTTAAATGACCAATATTCAAACAATTATGACATAATTTATTTTGATTGGCGAATTCAATTCGAGCTGATAAAGGTAATTGCTTAAAATCTTGGCATCTGTATAAATAATGGAGTTGCGAACACTTAAGACATCGAGGAAAAGTGGAACTATTGAAATTAATTTGAAAATTGCTGACCTTACGTGATTTTGTTAATTGTTTTGATGTTAATTGTGCGCCTTCTAACTCTTCGGCTCTGTTATTTAAAAATTCAAAATACTTTTTTAAAGAAGGTAATTCGGAACCAACAACCTCTCTTCACCAAAGAAGTCTGGTATCAGCATCCAATTTGTTCAGCAATAAGTAGATGATCCACACATCTCTAGCTTGTGCCTGTTCGTCGAGAGCGCGTAATCCCCTTATTGTTTCATCGGCTGATTCAAAAATTCTTCTTACTTCTGGTGCAGATGTTTTCGATGTTGGCGGTTGGTTTATGAACGATTCAATATAAGAAAAGGCGACTTTATCAGGTTTATTGAAGCGAGAGTATGATTTTTCCCATGCTTCATCGTAGGATTCGTTTGAAAGTGTTAGACCATCAATTAAGTCTAGGGCCTTTCCCTTTAGGCTTTGAACAAGATATTGATATTTTTGAATTTTACTTAATTTTGGGTTTTTGTGGATCGTTGTAATATAAAAATCTTTGAAGGCCGGCCATTCTCTGTAATTATTACCATCAAACACCGTTAGAGACAATTTCGGTAGTTTAACATCTACCGTTGATTTATTCTCACCACGTGTATTGGCGTCCGCAAAAAACGAACACTTTTCTATGAAACTACGCTGTTGTTCAACCAACTCCTTTAAAATTGGGTTAGTTTCTTCTCCCTTGGGACTTATGGTTTTGAATTTTAATTGTAACTTCATCAATAAATGTTTAGTGGTTTTATAATTATCTTCTATTTGAGTTTCTAGCGTAACACATTCCGGATCGTCGGGAAGATTTTGATATGATATACGAAAATCAGACCATATTTCAGATAATATTTCACTGTTTATAGCTAGCTCTGTAAAATCTTTATCACCTGCGGACAATGCAAAAGCTTGGATTTTACAAATGCGTTCGTTTAATTTAGTTAGCGGTCTCACATATTTAGACATTTTAGACATAGTTTTACGACACGTTTAAATTCGGAAACAGTTATATTAATCACACCTTGAGCTTCTAGAAATTGGTTTTATACACGACTTTGACCTCTACACGTAACCGCAGTTAAAGAAAAGGTTGATAGTCTTCACAAACTTATTTCAACAAAAGTAACACTAAAACACTAGCAATGTTTATCAATAATTAACAGTTTTAACAGTTTACAACAAATGAGCACTGTACTTAAAGTTTATTACACGAATTATACGATTAAAGAATGAATAGAACAATTCAAATAGTTAGACGGAACCCAATTATTACAATTGGAAAAGAGAATAAAACTTTTCCGTATAAACTTTAATAAAAAACAAAATTACTTAACTTATGTTTTGTTGTTGATTGCTGGTATCAATCCGTTAAAACAACTGTATCCGGCTCGAAGGACCATAGAAAACGCTGATGTAAACGTTGTAGGAAATGTTGATTGTTGTTTGTTGGATACAGCTATGCCACACGGATTTCTTTATAAGATAATAGTCCACGAGTTTTTGTCTTATAATTCGTTAGTGAAACACTTACTTCTTAAGCGCAGTATAGATTATTAAACACCAGAAACTGATTAAAATAAAAACACCACAATTTAGAGCACGTTATAAAGTTTATTTTTAATTTATTTGCTGCAGGTTAGAGCTCGACTTATAGACTATTTAATTGTTTTAAAACACAAAATTAATTTTTATATAACGAAATGCCTGATACATAATATAAATGCTTTACATAATAAAGAGTTACATATACACCCCAATTGTCGAAGTCGTCTCACTTCAAGTGACGTGACTACAGTCGTGTCACGTCGTGCCAAAATTGGTATTGTTGAAGTCGTTTTAAACGACACGCATACTACAATAGAAATATCGGGCAGCACTAATAATTTCCTCAAATTTGACAAGCCATTCGACGTCAAAAATCAAAATATTTACGAATATTTTATTGTAAAAAACACGAAAATTGAAAATAGGTAACTAAAATCTAATTATTTAATTATTAAATTAATTTCCAGAAACCATACAGTAATTTATGATGAAGGCAAAATATCCATGATGTTTTCCATCGTAATTAAAAATTCCAAATTTTCAACAAAACCTTTCGATTATTGAATGATAAATTTATCATATATATTTACTAAAACAGTAAAATATTTGCAAAATGAATATAAATTGTATTACAAAAAAATCATAAATGTGTTTCATTAATGAACGTCGCATAAAATATTCTTGTCACTTGAAAAAATTAGGTGACTGTTGTCGTATCATGCGACTAGAGTCGTAGCAGACGACTTCGATAATAGCAAAAATGAAGTGACGTGACTATAGTCGTCTAAAATGACGTGAGACGACTTCGACAATTGGGGTGATATATTAATACTGAGAAGATTTTTAGTATATAATACAAATTGTCAATAGTATATAACGATAATATGTATATAAACAAAATTGGATGTGTACATAACATAAATAAAAGGGTTATACTACGTAACATGAAAATATGATGAGTAATTTATTGTACATCTTGTTTGTGTATTAATGCCAAATTGATTACAGTACATGGATTCCGGTTTGATGGAATTTTTTAGTGGGATGGAATTTTGAACTAATCGAGATTTTTGGATTCCGGTTCAGTGGAACCGGAAAATAAATTCCACTTTTGTGGAATGAAATGTCAAATTATCTCGTCGCGGAATTTGAAGCAAAAATAAAATTATTATATAGTGGAATTTCAAGTGGATAAGACGTAAACGTACATATACGTACATATACAACGTACATATACGTACATATACAAATAATCCATAAGATATTTATATTTCCATTATTAAATAATGCCTATTAATAAAATAATATACCTAATTAAATAATATATATATATAATAAAATATTTATATATATATAGATTTATATTAAATAATATTATTAAATATTAAATTATTAATAATTAATTAAATTTAATTTTATTTATATAAATATATATATATATAATAAATTATTTATTATATATATTATTATATATATTTTTAACGCTTTTAATTATTTAATTGATTTATTTGCTACAATTTAATAAAATTAAGAATGTTTGGTTGTGTAGTCGCAAAAATAATTAAAATGACAGAAATTTTCCTTTTTTGGACATTGAACTCGATTTAGAACTAGTACTAAAAATATTATCTCGAATAAAAAACGAGACTCCCAATTTATGGAATGAAATTATTTAATGAGAAAACGAAATTCGAGATAATCAAAAATCCCATTTTAATTTATTCCATCTCATTTAACCGGAATCCATGTACAGATGATATTATGTACTCGATCGGGCCACAGGTGGCATGGGGTGGTGAAGTTTGTCCAACAATCAATAGTAATCTTAGAGAAAGAAGAAATACAGAGTGAATGATTGTAGCTGTCAAGTGAGTCCAATTCGGAGGGTAAAAGAGAAAGCATATAAATCAACGGGTCGTATTTAGAATTTGCTCGATTGAAATTTAAAACTTCTCAAATTCACAATTATTTTTATTCGAATATAGTACGCATTAATTGTTTTTATTTTCGATAAAAAAATTATACTTATAGTATTCCAAAATAAAAAATAATTATGAAAAGAAAAACACGTAGAATATGTACGTAGTAATAAGAGAAATGCGACACTGGTAATATAACATATGTTTACAAACACACACACAAAATGAAAAACCCAACACCGAAATCAAAATTGTTTACTTAATTTTCTCTAATTTATAAATTAAATAAAGGATAAATTTATCACAAATCACTTTTTTCTTAACATAATTTACATTTTATTTTATATAAACACTTAGTAAACTTACTGATGGTAAGATACGCCTTTTTGAAATTTTGTTATGTGTATTTTAACAATTTTTGACAATACACTTCATTTCAATTAAAAGTTTGTAATTTTTTTTATCAAATGTTGCACTACCACGCACTACTACATAAACCACTAAATATTTTTATTATTTTAATGTATTTTAATTAATAATTTTTTAAGCACAAATTTAAGTCGTCACCATAGGTTATCACTGCGCACATAAATAGACAGCTGATTTGGGGTTTTTCGTTTTGAAATATGAGTAAGCCATATGCTTTTTTATATAACCATCCTGCACCATAAAGTTAAATACTGCAGAGTGAATGATAGCAGCTGTCAAGTGAGTCAAATTCGGAGGGTAAAAGAGAAAGCATATAAATCAACGGGTCGTATTTAGAATTTGCTCGATTGAAATTTAAAACTTCTCAAATTCCCAATTATTTTTATTCGAATATAGTACGCATTAATTGTTTTTATTTTCGATAAAAAAATTATACTTATAATATTCCAAAATAAAAAATAATTATGAAAAGAAAAACACGTAGAATATGTACGTAGTAATAAGAGAAATGCGACACTGGTAATATAACATATGTTTACAAACACACACACAAAATGAAAAACCCCACACCGAAATCAAAATTGTTTACTTAATTTTCTCTGATTTATTAATTAAATAATGGATAAATTTATCACAAATCACTTTTTTCTTAACATAATTTACATTTTATTTTATATAAACACTTAGTAAACTTACTGATGGTAAGATACGCCTTTTTGAAATCTTTTAGGCGTATTTTTACAATTTTTGACAATACACTTCATTTCAATAACAAGTTTATAATTTTTTTTATCAAATAATGCACACCACACACTACTATATAAACCAACTAAATATTTTATAATATTTTTATTATTTTAATTAATAATTTTAAAATCACTAAATTAAGTCGTCATCATAGGTTGTCACTGCGCACATAAATAAACATCTGATTTGGGGTTTTTCGTTTTGAAATATGAGTAAGCCATATGCTTTTTTATATAACCATCCTTCACCAACGTGCCTCAAATGAAATAGCAAATATTATATGCTTCTTTATATGGGGGAAAAAACATTTCTACTCTGTGTAGTATAACTCTATTTCCTGCACTGACGTGCCTTAAATGAAATAGCAAATTTTATATGGGAAAAAAAAGGTTTCTACTCTGTAGTATAACTCTATTATAGTAATGTCAATACCAAGTAGTATTGTCATTAATATTGATTGTGTAATGGTCGCTTTTAAAATGGAAGAAACCAAAAAAAAGGTTCGCGTAAATAGTTCGTGTAAGTACCGTATTTTGCGAATTCGATTTTTTGTTTAGAGGGCAGTAATTGTCATTTGTCAAAAAACATTTTGTTTTGAAGTGTATATTCGGCAGTCAACTAACAACTAATCAAAAATTTTATTAAGCCTTAATCAATATAATTAATGGATTACAGTGACTTTATTTTACCGAACGTATGTATCAAAAATATATGATTTAAATAAAGGATATTTATCACAAATTGTTATTTTAAAGCGAAGGAAATTTTAATTTTGGTCTATGTTTTGGTTCACTGTCGCATTTATTGTTCCATCATCATTTTGTGTCGTTGAAAGAGTGGTAGTGCCAACAACAGTATTTTCATCATTGTCCCCGTTTAATTCGAACACGGTACACGAAAAGTTATCGGTTTTTTCGGTGTCTGTGTTGCAAACAATTTTCAGTGTTCTATTCTTTTCGTTATTTCGAAGTGGCCGAATATTAAAATTCAAGCCCGGTCTTACATCTTGAGAGGGTAGAATTTTTGTTGCAGTTATATTAATCGCAGGATCGGAATAAATTTTAGTTGAATTAGCACTGTCAATCCCCACGTCGTCGGCCACTTTTCGTTCCGGGTTGGTTGTTTCGGTCAATGGCGAAATGAGTTGTTGCGTTATTTCTAGATTTTGAACAGTTACATCGGTGGTACCAGCTACTGGCGGAGCTGCTTTACCCTTGGTAGGCAGCGCGGTTCCTTTATTTGGTTTACTACCAGCAACCGGCACTGCATTTACGTTAGTTTGCGGCGCCTTACCGGCACCGGGCACCGCTTTACCTTTAACTTGTGAACCTTTTTCAGCAGCATCACTATTAGGAGCTGCTGCAGCCGGTTGTGCAGCAGCAGCAAGTGCTACAATAGATTGTGAATTTCCAGATGCTGCAACGGATGCATCTTCCGGTGCGCCGACATTCGTGGGTATTGTTTTATGTTTATTTGATGAACCTTTCGAAGCAGCTGTTGCCTTACTATGAATGGATGTTACCTTACTGTTAATGGAAGTTTTCTTGGCAGTAATGGAACCGTTGCCCGATTGTTGTTCACTAGCAGCACTGGGTATTCCTTTATTAGGACCAGATGCACCCTTAGATGCCCGTGGAAATATTTCATTCTTATTTGGAACAGTTTCAAATGTATGTGTTGTTTCGTTATATGACTTTAAACCGCCATCTTTAGAACCTCTATCCTCATTAGTAGCTTTCATACAATTTTTCAATTGGCACGGTGCTTTTTTTAGAGAATTATTCGATTGGGTCACTAAAATAAATTAAAAATTGAATTACCTAATTATGAAAAACTTACGTAAGCACTCATTTATATTATATTTACCTGGTGCTTGTATGATTGAGTCTTTTTTCTTTGATTTCTTGCACGCAAATTTAGTCTTAAATAGATCTTCACCTCCGACATCGGGAAGACAATTAACAGGATCGCTTTTATTAATTTCTTCGTCTAAATACAGCTTGTCTTCGGCCAAATTAGTTGCTTGAGTTTCAATATCTTCCATTGAAGTCGATGCTGGGTTATCTAATTGATCCAAAACATCTGCAATGCTTTGCTTTTCAGTTTGATCATTAGTCTGAGACAAGAAATCGTTTAATATCTGAGGCAAATTTAATTGTTTAGCATTCGATGCAATTTTTGGATTCCTAAAGAGGGCTAACATTACTAGTCGTATATAAGGCCAGCTCGTGTTGCCTGGAACCTTTAGTATTCTTATAAAGAAAGCTAATAGCTGTCGGGTTTGGTCTAATATTTCAGTCGCATTTGGTAGTGTTAAAAGCATCATAAGTAAAGCAGATGCATATTCCAGATGATAAGAGTTTGCCTGGTCTTCTATATCGTCAAAATGAATGATTAACCATTTTAGGAAGCCTTTCCTAAGCATATCCTTCCGCTGAAATGGTATAATACTTAATTTCATCATTGCACTTATTAACATGTTTCCCGTGTGGATATCGACAGTTGTGTGTTCTGAATGTTCTACAACCGAGCGCAAGGATCTACCCCAGGCCAAAGTTTGAATAATTGACACTTCTTTTAGGTAGTCTCGGCCAATTTGCTGCGATACTAGCGCATTAAAAAGTCTTGCAGCACAATTCTGAACAGGATGAGGAAGTGATACGCTTGGGGGCCACAATAAATCATCAAGTAACGATTTACCACAACAAAGTTGTTTTATGTCAAACAAATCATGTTTGACTATGTCCCGAGCAGACTTTTCTTGAACAGCCGCGTCCGCATTACTTAATCTCTGCAAATATTTAAAAAATATGGTTATTATTCTTAAACAACAATAAGTAATATTTGTTTTACAAATCTCAAAGCTTGAAGAAGTTTCAATTTTCGTGATGGACAGGCTGCTCTCAAAAAACGTTTCACTTTTTTCCAGTTTATACGCACTAATTTATTTTCATCATATTCCAAATCTTCTTCGTTTATCACTGGAAGATCATCTTCAGGACAAACAGTTTTGTATTTCAAAATGGAATTGTTATCAGGATCACATTCGGTCGTAGGGGAGCAACGTTGCAAGTTCGGGCCGACTGATAAAAATTTATCCGCGGCATTCTCTGCATCAATTTGAGCTTGAGTTCTTTGCCCACCTTGAGCAGACGGGTCGGTTAAATCTGTTGCACTAGAGTAACTGTACTGTTTCAGCACTTCGGAACATGGCGCAAACTCAGGACATTTCGATTTGTCCGTTGTAGTATCTTGACTATCCTGGTTGTCCAAATTATCTTCGTTATCTTGTTTAGACTCACCATCCTGACCTAATGGGTGTTCCTTTGCATTTGTCTCGTCACCGCCTGTTCTTGAACCATCCTGGTCTTGTCCAGTATCACCTTCATGATGGCCGTTTTCATCAGACTGCCCATGCTCACCATCCTTAGCATGCTCTCCATCCTTAGCATGCTCTCCATCCTCACCATGCTCTCCATCCTCACCATGCTCTCCATCCTCACCATGCTCCCCATCCTCACCATGCTCTCCATCCTCACCATGCTGTCCATCCTCACCATGCTCTCCATTCTCACCATGCTCTCCATCCACACCATCTCCACCATGCTCTCCAGCTCCATCGGCTTCACCGCTGCTCCCTTTAAGACCACCTTCGTAAACATTACCTGATCCGCCTTCGCCGATTTTATTCGCATGGGTAATAAGTTGGTCGTTTTCATCAACATAGCCACCACTCATTTCTATTTTTATCACAACTTCTTGTATGATCCTTTTTTTCCGGACCACATTGTTAGTGGTATCATTTGTGTTATCTTGTGACATGCTGTCAAAAAAATAATCGGAGCAGATTGCCCAATATCGTTAATCTTTTTTGAATTTCTTAGGTTTCCCCAAGGCAAAACTAAAAATATAGTTTTGATTTTTATTCTTTTAATATTTTTTTGCTGCTTTTGTGGTTAAACACCAGTTTTATTGATTAAACAACAAATAATTTTGTGTATCTTCTCTGTAATGGCCGTAACCTAAATTAAATACTTATTGAATTTAAAAAGTTTATATTGGAAATTTTTATAACATTAGAATAATTTAGAGACCGAACTAATAAATGACTTGGTTTTAAAATTTAACTGTCAGAAAATTATGCCAAAATATTTTAATTTATTTTCAAGGCTTCCTCATTTTAATTGGTCTTTGGTGCAATTTTGCGGTTTAATTCGAGGAAACAATTTAGTTCCTTAAAAAATCATTACTGAGGTCCTCTAAAAACTAAATTAAAAATGGTCTTCTGTGAGTAAAATATTACGGGCTTCTACAGCATTCCATCATAGAAAAGAAAATCCAAGCAACTTGTTTATTTGTGAATTCCCAAAATGTGATTAGTCCCGTCGTTGTAAAGAAATTGTATGGCTCTCCGAAAATCGCTTAAGACACAAAAACAATTATAAATTTGACCGCTGGACCGCGAAACCAATCAGTTTTTAACACATTAAATTTTCCCATATAAATAATTTCGAATTTATTGAGCCTGCGGATAATAATAAGATTAAATAAAAATTTTATTTTTCTAGACACCAGAAACAATTGTTTATATACCAAATTTTATAACGTCCGAGGAGGAACAACATATTCTAAAATCAGTAGACGCAGCACCAAAACCTAAATGGATTCAACTCTTAAATCGACGGTTAATAAATTATGGCGGCATACCACATCCAAATGGTATGATCGCGGAAGAAATGCCAATGTGGTTAAAAACGTATATTGAAAAAATAAATAGTTTAGGAATTTTTGATATAAAGAAAGCCAATCACTGCCTTGTCAATGAGTATCTAGCGGGGCAGGGTATAATGGCTCACACAGACGGTCCCCTATTTTATCCTACAGTCAGTACTATATCATGTGGCAGTCATACCGTATTAGAATTTTATAATAAAACGCCAAATGATGTTGAAACCGTCGTACCTGTAAAAAGCAATAAAAACTTAGTATTAAAAGTTCTACTAGAACCAAGAAGTTTAGTCCTTTTAAAAGATGATATGTACACAAAACATTTACACCAAATTTCAGAACTAACCGAAGATATAATCGATGATCGAGTATGTAATTTACCAAATTGTGAAACTGAATATAAAATCGGAGAAAAACTAAACCGGAATCGGCGAATTTCATTAACAATTCGCCATGTACCCAA
This sequence comes from Nephrotoma flavescens, assembly GCA_932526605.1. NCBI lineage: Eukaryota > Metazoa > Arthropoda > Insecta > Diptera > Tipulidae > Nephrotoma > Nephrotoma flavescens. The sequence continues at coordinate 169,587,752 of OW052221.1, read as the reverse complement.
AACAAGTAAAATGAAATTAAAAATTGGAATTTCGTAGTTTTTAATTTTAATTTTGTTCCGTTTTACATGTTTTTTTCCAAAAAAATCGCTTAACAAATTCAAAACTAAGTAGAAATTTTCGTTTTTTTTTATTTTGAATAAGTTGTTTCTTTTTTGTTATTGAAATTGCTATTTCTTTAAATAACTTATACATACATATATGAATAATAAAAAATAATAATTAATTTAAAACGACGAACTTAATTTTGGATGTTTTTCTATTTATTAACGAAAAAAATATTGTTAAACGCGTTGATATAAGTATAAATAGCCTAAATCTTTAGGAGGATTTTGTGAAATTGCCACTTTACTATCGTTAAATATTACCCACTGATTATTTTTAAGAATGTGACACACATAATGACCACATGACGAAGAGGTACCCATATGTGATATAAATGCAACCAACTTATAATTGCTACCACCATCACGATATTGTGGTGGAGGTTGTGTTACATCGAAACCACCTAACTCTAGTGAATCAATTTCATTTTGATGTGAAAATATCCAATCGGCAGCACGCTCTATGTTGTTGTCGGTTTCTTTTAAAGCTTTTGAAGCTTGCATTTCATTGAATCCCATGCCCATTAACATTTCCATACCATTTGGATTTGGGATGAAGTTAGATTTGCTTTGGTCAGTAGTACCGGGTGGAATGAAAGGATCTCCGAAATCGGGGTCTGCAATGTGCTCCATAATCCATTGAGTAGCAGTTTCGATACCGGAATTTTTGGTAAAAAATATTGCTCGTTTACAAGATTCTGGAGGGAAACCCATATCAACCAGTTGTTGGAGCACCATTGGATCCATTGGAGGTAGAGGGGGCGCATCTCCACTCATTTCGGGCAACATTTCCTCTCCAGGAAGTTTCCCAGTTGCACGCAAGCACTGTAAATCAAGTATGTCTGGTACTTCTACGGCAACATCAAGTTTAATCGATACCCAATCATCTCGTAAGGTAAACTTCTTTAAATGTAGCAATAAGAAATCTGGCATTGTAGCCAATCGTGTCCGCTTATAAGCAATAGTTTTGTCGTTGATGGCAGTACTATAAAACTGTTCAACGGTTTCACTTTGTACAAATTTCTCAATACAAGCAGATAACGGAATCCTTGCTCTTACCAAACTTTCTAGCTCTAATTTCTCGCCGCGACTTTCAGCCTCAGCTAAGCGTTGCTCGTATTCCTTGACCTCGGCCAGATTTGTTGCCTTCGACAATGGAATGGGTAGTGGTAAGCACCATTCATCACGATGAGTATATTTAACTTTTCCGGAAGCACCGCATTCTACTCGGTCTTCTACGGAAAATTTTAGGGCATCTGCTGGATTTGGTTGATGCCGACTGTTTCGGTCAAGGATGTTCACTAAATGCAAAAAAAATTCCTGAGCATCCTGTTGATTCTTAGTCGAAAAATCTGGATGGTTTTTGCCAATCAACGTCTTAAACATAGTTGGTGGTATACCACTCTCATCATTCGAGTTTTCAGATACCTGACTATATTTCCCACTAAGCAATCCATAACCCAATTTAGACATTTGGATATTGAAATCGTTAGCCGGATCAGCTGGATAAGCACCGAAAACTTCATTGGCTTTATCGACAAATCTGCTAACAAAATCCGGAATGATGAACATTACTTGCATAACACTATTAAGGTAACAAGAATTACCCAAATTTTTCATTCCTGTATAGCCAGGCCCAAATATGGGTTCTAATTTGGACGAACTCTCAGTCAAAAGTGCCCATTCCCCAATTTTTTGATTCAAATCCAATTCCAATTCGATCATGGATTTATCAGTCTTTTGCATTTCTGTTATGTTTATTCCAAAATGAGCTAAATGCTTAGCCAATTCCGGATCATCTACCATATCATCTTCTGCATAGCTGTATACGTCGGACTTCCCTTCAGCAGTTATTGTACCTAGCTTTACAGCTAATGGAAAACCAGTTTCTTTAAAATGTTGTACAGCATGATCATTTCCACCAGTGCCATCAAAATATTTACGCCCGCATAAAATTGATCCATCAGTTAAATTCAACCATAAATTGGTTTCTAAATCACATTTCTCACATTTCCATCCTATTGGTGGAATTTTGCGACCATTATCCAATTGCACTAGATTTTCGGCATGCTTTGCCACTCGTCGAACTTCGCCGTCCCAAGTGCCCGCCAATTGCGCCTTTTCAGATTTTTTTAAAGCGGAATCCGATGATAAAATCACCGTTACGCATTGAGTTATTTGCAATGGTAAATTATCATCCGGGAATGATAATGTAACATGATCAGGTAGCACAACAATTGAATAATGTTCTTCGACTAAGTATTTCTTTTTGCCGGCTTCTGGATCAAACCCTCCATCAACACCAATCGCAAGTCTTGTTATTTTTTTCTCGGGGCCTTCAGCTGATAAATCTTGAGGAATCTATATAAATAGTAAACCGATTTGTAAATGATATTTTGCATACATGAAGCTTTTGTTAAATTGGACTGACCTCTTTTCGTTCCGCTCGAATATGTAAAAATACAGCATTCCCAGATTTGCGATAGTAACCATCAACATAATCTTTGCCAAATCCCAAAAAACTAGACAAACTCACGTAAAGCCCCGTTTCAGTCAACTATACGTACAAAGAAAATGAAAAAATTAGCGTCATTCTGGAAACATAACCTCAAATTCCGATTTTTTTGAAAATTTCAATAAATTAAACAAAAATGTATATCATAAAATGGATATGATGATGTAGTCTGGATCGATCAATGATGCCCTGAAGGATTAAAGAATTGTTTTGAATTTACGTGTGCTTACCGGTGTATCGAAGGAATACACACACTCATCACGATAAATATTATCGTAATTATTTGGTACACGAATTGCGTTCAAATGCTTAGATAGATAATCCATGACTATTCAAAATTAGAATGTGTTTATCCTAGTTCTTAATTGTTCGTTTATTTGTAAGAAGCACAAAACACTACGAGATGATCACAGTAAAAAATGACATAAAAATCTTAAATTTTTTGTACTGCCAGATTAAAGAAACTCATAATATCGAGTAATTGCTGAATTGCTGCGGAGCCTGCTGAATTATCATGCTGATGTATTTTCTTGGCACTGTTGTCTTGTTGCTTTCAAAAGATTACAACAACAATTGCATTATAAAGCCGGGAGCATACTATTAAAATCGACCGCCGTCGATTTTTGTTCGTTGTTATTCAGCAATAGTAATTATACTATTGCAGGGGTGGGATGTTGTAACATCACTTTTTTCGATATTTATCGATTTATCACTTTGTCCCAAAACAAAATTGCTAGTCGTTTCACTTTTCAATTTTGCTTTCTTTATTGCGATCGCCTACTACTAGAATAAATTTGTTGTTTATCTCTTTTTTGTTTTTCGATAAAGTATCACTCTTAAAATAACTAGGTGATAGTAGAACGACATAATGTTTTATTCGAATAGGTAGAGATCGCAATAGAAGCAATGTAAATGAAAAATGGGAAAACTATAAATTTAATTTGTGATGAAAGAGATGTAAATTTCGATAGTATCCCAAGTATTTTTACTTTCAATTTTCCTGGCGATATTCGTACTTAAGTACTAAACTTAGTCTAGTATTTTTCTAAGTTTGAGTTGCAATTTATTAAAATAAAACGTATGAAACGTGTCGCGATTATACGAAACTGAACGAAACTCAATAAAGGAGAATTGTATCCATGTATGTGTGAACAGAAAAGACAAAAAACAAAATGGCGGGAGCGAGGTTGTGCATGAATGTAAAATGCTATATTTGAAAATGTTAGAAGAAAAAGATGGCGGCATCCAAATGTGAAAGCAAAATAAAAATTTAGGTTTAAAATGAATATTTTTATTTTATTAAATTTGCGGTATAAAAATATACATACATATATACATATTATATACGAATCTAAATTATATTTTAGTTAATTTTTTAATAATTTTTTATTATTACACAATTTGAAATTATTCTTTGATTGTAATATTAGAAGTTTAAATAATTTTCCAAATAGGTACTATGATTATTGCACATCAAGTTTATTATTTTCGCATTTGTTTTCTACCTAAAAACTTAAAACTGAACTAGAAATTAATTAATTTATGAAAACAATATTTGAATAGATATAAAATATATTTTGATGTAATTTTATTTAAATTAACGCACATCTTTAAATTTTTTTAACAAAATTTTATAAAATTACCAAACTCATGTCGTGAACATGAAAAATAAAAACAAACCATGTACATTACACGCTATACACATTCCTACGAAAGAAAAATTGCGGTAACACAGTATACACTAGTAGTAACAACACAGTATACATATACGCTACAAACACTATCATTATAATGTGAAGTTTAACTTTCGTTAATTTTGGATGAAAACGAAGGAAAATACTATGCTCAATTTTTACTTTCGTTTTGTTATACTTGGGATCGAAAAAATTGATTATACAACATCCCACCCCTGAATATAAACAACGAACAAAAATCGACGGCGGTCGATTTCCATAGTAGGTCCCCCGAATTGGCTTTATGCTTTGTTTTTTTTTAATAGTAATAATAATAATAACAACAATAAAGCAAAATAACAATAAACTTATAAACTATAAAATGGAATAAGAGATATTTTGGTAGGTTATTGCAACATAATGTGTTCCATGTTGTTCATAACATCGGGAAAATATCATGGTATTTGCACCATGGTATTGAATTAAGAAATACATACAGGTAAACCTCGCTTTACGAAGGGGTTCGGTTCCTGGAAATGCTTCGTTAAGCGAGGATTCTTTAATCGAGGTATCAAATTATATGGTTTTATATGAGAAAATGTTAGTTTGGTTCCTTTAGTGCAAATTTAATAAAAAAAAAAGTTTTCAGTACAAAAATTCAGTTTTATTTAGAATAAAATAAATAATGAAAATCGCAAAATAAAAAATCCAAAGCATCTCATAAAAAACAAAACACTAATGCTTAAATTGTTTTTTAAAGAAATTAATGATTGTAAGTTGTTTTTTGTGTGTTTAGTTTGTTGTGTGTTTAATCTCTTTGCTGAGGTAATTCCTTACGTAATCAACACAAAGTGTACTGGTCATCCAAGCCTTCGTGTTTGATTTCTAAATAACCGGCAATGATGATTTTTCAATACCTTTAAGTGCTCTTGGGTTTTCGGAACGGCCAATAACAAACGGCTTAAATTTAAAATCCCCGGTTGCATTTGCACCAAACACAACTGTCAGCCGTTCTTTTGATATTTTAAATCCATTAGACGTTTCCTCTTTTCGATGTAGCTACTCGTATTTTCATAAAAAAATCGTAACAAAAATGAAATAAAAGAGACAGTTTTTTTATTTTTGTTAGTTTTTTATATCAATTAAGAAATATTTCAACAAGAGTATGCAAAAAGTAGGCGGAGTTTTTATATTTTGGAGCGATTTCATTGGTGTAGAGCATGGTTATCAATAACATGGTAATTTTTCCCGATGTTATGAACAAAGCTTTCATTATGCTTTGTTCATAACATCGGGAAAAATTACCATGGTATTAATAACTGTTCAATCACGGGTTTGAACATGGCATAATGTATTATATTTAATGACAACTTGCACTTTTTATTATATATATGCAACGACCGTGGCATTAATTGCATTAACGATGTAAGCAATTTTTATATGTAACACTTAGTCTTAAACGCTTACTATGCATATTTGGCATTAATTGCATTACCTATGTATATAAGCAATGTTTATATGTAATACGTATTCTTAACCGCTTACTATGCAATTTAGTTGTATAAAAGAAAAACATATTTGTATAATAAAGCAGAAGTTAATTAACAACGTAAAAACACTCTCATCATTACTATCTACTAGACCTCACCAGTGGTAATCTAGTAGGTAGCAAAAACATTAAATTATCCAAAGCCAAGTTTACGCCTTGGCCATACCTTGGAGATTTAACATTGGTCCTTCGACGCCAAAACAACAACCGGCGGACTATATAAATTTCGAGCCAATAACCAACAGGCATCGAATCTAACAACCACAAAAACAAGCGGTATACAAAATACTTCGAGCTACTGGTCATAATCATTTCGAGCCACATTACAACAAAAATATGGATGCTTTATATAGAAAGCAATGTACGCGTGTCGAACAACTGCAGCGGTTAAAATCCAATTACAGCAAGGATTCCAAAAGTAGACGGACAACTGTTTACTTAGAAGATAAACTGGGAAAACTAGATGACTGGTGGTCCAGTTACACGGATGCAGACAACGAAATGAAAGACCAACACTTCGACAACGATCCAACGCATAGTTACTGGGCTGAGCGGGACACAGTAAAACAACTGTACACATCGTTTAAGCGTGAGATAGAAAGGAAACTTGAAATAGCAACACGAGAGGCAATTCCAATGGGATCACCAACAAAAAAACCATTAACAACCGACTATAGTAGTGCTACAAACGATAGTAGTACCAACAGCAAAAGCAGTACCACGAACAACTTCGCGCTTGAACCAGAACAAGCACATCGGTACAAAACACAAGATGTTAAAATGCGTCTTTGCTATAAGTTAATAGCCGATACAAATGAGCTATTAGGAAAGCAGGGCAATCATGTCCAACTACAACAAAAGCTGCAACAGCTGAATGCAAGGATAGCACAAATAGAACAACTACACGAAGACATATTGGTGCACGCAAATGCAGGCGAAGAAGAGCGTACAACTTACTTTACCGACGATTATTACTCTGCATTGGTCAACGAAAGTGAAACCTTACGTTGTAAATTGGTTAAAAATGAACGCGAACAACAAACAACCGGCAGTGAAAAAAGCAAGATAAAATTAAAACGGATTGAGATACCGCAGTTTTACGGAGAAACTCTGAAATGGGCAGCTTTCTACGACTTATTTAGAAAGTTGGTTCACGAAAATGACGATTTAAGCGACACCGTCAAGATGCACCAACTAAAAACAACAGTACAAGGTAGCGCAGCTAGAATCATTAGTCATCTGGAAGCAACAGGGGGGAATTACCAAGATGCTTGGAAGCTATTGGTAAATCGGTACCAAAATAAGCGGCAAATGGCAACAACACATATCAACCACATTTTGAATTTCCCCAGCATGCATGCAGAATCAGCAACAACTATGAAATCGTTATATGATACATTAACGGAAAGCATGCATGCCATCAAAAACTTGGGCGTAATAACCATATCTTGGAATTACATAGTAATTCCAATTGTAATCAGAAAACTAGATAATGAAAGTTTGAGGCTGTTTGAGATGACCATTCCCGATCCTCGTGAGATGCCAACAATAGAGGAATTTCTGGCATTTTTGGAACGCAGATTCCAAGCCTTAGAAGCCGCCAGACCAAAATCACTCACCTTTCGCAATTCCGGACCAACTCAACAACCAGGCACCACTCCACAATTAGCAAGACTTAAAAATCTACACGTAAAAACACTCTCATCATTACTATCTACTAGACCTCACCAGTGGTAATCTAGTAGGTAGCAAAAACATTAAATTATCCAAAGCCAAGTTTACGCCTTGGCCATACCTTGGAGATTTAACAATAACCATACTCTATACCAATGAAATTGCTTCAAAATATAAAAGCTCCTCCTACTTTTTTCATACTCGAGTTGAAATATTTTGTACTACAATACCATGGTGCAAATACCATGCTATTTTCTCGATGTTATGAACAAGGGGAAATAAAAACGCGTTTTTTTCTATATTTTTCCGAAAATTTTATCTTGTAGAACACACATACTAAAAATTGGCATTTGTTATTTGATACCAAAATTCCGAATTTAATTTGTTCTATTTCATAAATTAAAAAAACTAAAATAAATATTAAAAAAGTGAACCAACACAGAAAAATTAAAACACATTAAAAAATTAAAGCGAAAAGTTGTTGCTTTCACATTTCTTAGCTAAGCTAAAAGCGGAACCATAAAAACTTAAAACCTTAATGCTTAGTTCACGGAACGGGATTATTTTTGATCCAACTTTTTAGCCGATCAAATCTTTCATATTCAACTAAACCCCGTCCAATTTGATCTCGGTTTAGTTGAAATTTTTCCATCTTTTGAGCAAATAATCTAATTCGTACCAACATAGTAACAAAAATAACCGGAAGTATGAGCAATAATTTTGCTCAAATATTTGTTGTTGTTGTTTATTTTTGACATTTATCAAATGAGTTTGTTAGGTTATCGCCTTAAATAATTTAATTTAAAGTTATTATATAAAATAAATGAAATAAATATGCGAGATGCATTTAAGTGACACAATTAGGATGAGAACCAAAAATTTTATTTTGCTACAACTGTTGGGCTATAAATTATTTGATAATTTATAAATTGTGATGTGTGTATAAAACGGAATATTGTGTATTTGTAATCCCCAGACATACGTTTATTCGATTAAATTAAAATAAAGCCCCATCTAATCGTAAACAAAGCAGAACTTGTAAACAAATGCCCTGTTTACATACGACCAACATTTTTCTTCTGCAAAATGAATAAGATATAACATTGGCTTTTAGCACATGAGAGACAAGAAAAGCAATATATTCCAACAAAATTTTGCAGAAGAATTTTTGAGCAAAAATCGCCATAAAAATGAAAATTTTGGTATAAAATATATTCGATCCGAGTATTTTTATGGCAATATTTTTAAAATTAACAAGAAAAAAAATTATTTCGTATTTATAAATGTTGAGGATTCATAATAAAAACAGACGCCATATATAAAAATGTAAATTTCGCATTATTCATTAAAAATAAATTAATAATGATCCTATAAAAAAATTACGCCATTACTATATATGTTTATTTCTTTCTGGCATATTGAATATTTTTATATAGCGGATTTTTTCTTATTTACCTGCAAAAATTTGCAGAAGAAAACAATTTTCTCATGTAAACCGGGCAAAAAAATACAAAACAACAGAAAACACATCGCACATCCTCTTAAAAACTGTCAACACAAAAAAACAGTTTTGAGATAAATGCATTTTAAATTTTTTTTTGAATTGCTAACACTACTGTGATGATGCTGAGATTATTCATTATTAGCTTTATAAAATAAATAATCAAGTATAGCAATTTAAAATGCATTTATCACAAAACTGTTTTTTGTGTTGTGACATTTTTTTAAAGGATGTGCGATAGACAACCGTAGACAATTTTTTTGAGCAAAAGTTGGTAGAAAAAAGCCAGCTTTTTTTTTATCTCATTCCGTGAACCCACACTAAAAGAATAAGAATGCGATAAATGGCATTCAATGTTATTACCCAGTCAAACTTAATTTTCATCACCATTTTCGTTTAAGAAACCGAATATATAGACGGAATATATAGACAATATTCTAATGTAAAGTACAACATCAGTCGTTGCGACCTGATGAAAAGGCAGAATTCTCCAAATCAATAATCTCATCCGTTCGAAACTGATTGTTATGATTCTTACAAATTTTCCATCTATAGCATCCCTAATGGAATTCCTTTAACTTTTTCCTTACAGAAAAGTATGAAAAAAATTTTGAGAAAAAAAATTTTTTTTTTGTTAGGTTGGTGATTTCCTTATGAAAAATGTTATCAAACTTTTAACTTTTTCCTTGTGAGAAATACAATGAAGTAAACCGCATTTTCAAAATTGGTTGTTGTTGTTTTTCTGCTTGTCACAAATTAAAAAATATTCAATGTATATTTGTCTGTTAACAATCAGTGTTGTATTTGTGTCCTGTGAGAAAATAATAAATAATATAATAATATAAAATAACAGGTAAACAAAAAATGATTTTGTAAAATGGAGTTAGCTTTACTTTGACTTTTCCCTATTTATTGGGTAGGCTCTTCATAAGGAAAAAGTTAAAGGAAACATTTTTTTGCATTGGGGATGCTCAATTCAAAAATTCAAATGTATCCGCGATCTAGCGTTTAATGGAAAGAAAAAGTATAGGGTGGTTGGGAAGTTGATTGTGTATATATAAGTAAGTGTCGATTATCATAGTCGTTGTCAAGACTGACGCTAAGGCCCGATTTTATGAACGCGGATAAACGATTAATCTAGGATTAATCCACTGTTTGCATTTTATGAACGACGATAAACAAAAACTAAAATCCGAGAGTTTTAATTTATCCGCCTAATTATCTTCTCTTTTTGGTGTTTAAATCAGAGGCTAAACGTAGTTTTTGTTGTTGTTCTATTTTTCGACATGCCCAATAAAAAATGTTTGAATATACAAAGGAACGTGACATATTAATATTTATTTGAATTTTGATTTATAATAGATGGAAAATGTGTAAGAATCACAACAATCAGTTTCGAACGGATGAGATTATTGATTTGAAAAAATCAGTCTTCTCATCAGGTCGCGACGACTGACGTTGTATTATTTACATTGGAATATTGCCTTTATATATAGAGCAATACCATATAGTTGTACTACTAGCGAATTACTGCGTAGCGTACGAAATTCGGTTCTTTTTTACATTTATCATCTATATTCTACTTTTGCAACTAACTTTTTCGTGTTTACGAATTATATTATATTGGGAAGTTGATTGTGTATATGGGTGGTTGGGAAGTTGATTGTGTATAAGTAAGTGTCGATTATCATAGGCGTTGTCATACAGATTGATGCAAATGGAAGTAATTTCCTACGGTTGTGTATTTAATTCGAGAATACTGAAAACAGACCAATATACGGAACAATCACAAACACCATTGCTATCGAAAATCTAAAGTAAAATTAATATTTAAAAAATACATATTATTTTATTAAATTTACATATGATAATTTACATATGATGGATATTACAATCGATTTTATGGAGCTAAAATATATTAAATAAAAATATTTCCAAAAAAACGAATACTATTTTTTAATTGTTTCAAAAATAAATTAGAAGAATTTAGAAAAGTTGTCGCAGAGAGGTTTAAAACAGCCGGAGGACCTTATAAACCTAAAATTAGCCAGACAAATTGCATATATTCGTTTATAGAACCATCCGTTAGCCTACTTAAAAATATTGATTCGTCGGATCCATTATTTGAAGTATGTTACTTAAGTACATATTATAAATTATATTGTTTTGACGATGATGATGACGTTGATCCTTCCATCTTAAAAACACAAAAATACCACATACAATTTTCCATTTGATCGATTGATTGATTGGACTGTAAGGCCAAGTACTTGACAAGTGTCCCAGATAACGCTGGGCCTATTCCTACAGCCTGTTTACATAACAATAGGAAGGATAGGAAAGGTTTTTTTTTGGGACGGAACGACCCGGTTTCAGACACCTAGCGATCGTACGGCACAACACAATTCTAATCTACTTCTAATCTACTAGAGGAAGGATAAAGGCTTAATAGGTTTAATGGATAACGATGGTATTGGTCTTCAACAATTGCTTCTCTAAATCAGCAACCTGAGGAATAAAAATATTATTTCACGTATATCTGGAAAATTCATGAAATTTAATTCTAAATTAGTGCTTGACGGCTTTCTGAACAAAAATGATTGATTGAATCAGCCCGGTTACATACACCTAGATAAAGTCGATAGTTAATAACACAATGACAACACAAATCTAACCTACACAATCAACAATTAGATGCTTCATTTGCCAAAACGATTAATTCCATAAAACAAGAAGTTGAGAAAAATGAGAAAATACAAACGTGATTTTTTAAATTTCTTGTAAATTGCAACTTTAGTTACTTTTAACTTTGTCATTTAGTGGTATTAACACTTAATATTACAGAAATTTGTTTTGAATATGTATATACAGTTAGAAGCCAATCAAGTGCTATGATATTAAAATTTTAGAAAAAAATAAAAAAATGGAGCTAATCGGTTTGGCTTGTAAACCATCCAAATAATATTTCAAAGATATATTAGCTGTTCCACCCTCGCAAAGGCGCGCAGCCCCAATGCCAGAGTCCAAACCCGCCCCGAGCAACACCCGCCTGCGAACCTCCAGCAATGGAAAACAACTGTTCATCACAGCTGGCCCTCACGTCAGTAGTAATTGTAATCTGAATCGGTTTTATGAAAATCTTTTTTTTTTTAGTTTTATTTAAAGCCAACTCTCCTTGAACCACTACTGTGAAATACGCCAACTATGATGAACAACTACTCTCCTCCACCGGAAATCAACAAACAAATACTGCTGAAAGCAAAATTGGTATCCAACACCAAAGCCAAGCGGGCTTCGCGAAAGCAACACAGCTACTATTTCACGTACATCTGTAAATTTCCTGAAATTTAAATCTAAATTAATATTTTCCGGCTTCCTTAATAATAAAAACATTTATTAATTTAATCCTCCTGCAATTCCACACATTACAATATAATTTCCTGAAACCATAATTATTTAAATTATATTACAAATTACTCTAAAATTCATTAATATTTAACTCTTGATTGAAAACCACGAGGAAATTTAGCTTATTTTGCAAACATTTCAAATGATTTATTAATTTTGGTCACTAACGAATATTCGTTTAATTACCAAATAAATTACACTGCACAGAACATACCATGCCATGCTCAACGGAGCTTTACCACTCCTCAACCAATCACTGTCAAATATTGCATGCAAAACTGGGTTGACACTCTAAAACAATGCTCAATGGAACTAGGCCATCTCTCAACAAATAATGGTCAAACCCGGTGCACAATACTGAATTTGACGAACTTTTGAGATTCGGATATAATGAATGAAACCAATTCGTTTCCTAACCTATAACTTTCCATTTTAGTTTGTAGAGCTAGGCTAGGATTTTAATAAACTAAGGTAAACTTGTATTGGGGTTTTAACTTGTCTTTTTGGTGGCCAAACAGTTCGACCATTCTGAATGGAACTTGACCATACCCCAAAAAATTATTGTCACATAAGGTATGCAGAATTGGGTGGGGATTTAAAAACGGATTTTAGAGAAGTTCTGGACTTCGGCCATGCTAGGCAATTTCTTAACTAATTATGTTCAAATCTTGTATATAGAGCTAAATCGAGATTCCAACATAAATCCTGGAGAAAGTTCTGGATTTTTCCTCAATATAAATCCGAAAACAATCAGCCAAACAAAAATCCCGTTCCAACATTCGCCATAGCTGAACCAAACCTGGCCTTAACCCGTCAAGAGATGTCTCAGTCAAATTCAGTTTCCCCAAAACAAAAGCTTGCTAGAATTCTCATTCAGCACAATTCGTACCGTTTAGAAACAGAATGATGAGACAATTCCGCACATCTTAATCAATCAAAAAAGATCAAGGTTTACGTGAGGTGACGGCACGAACGGAAGATAGGACCACGCGAAAGGCTTCTTACATAATTGGTGCGTGAGTAAGTCGTTGAATAGGATTTAGAACTCAAATCAATCTACATTCGTGTCTGACATTCCCAGGTAATTGCGAACCTGATTCGAGAAATATTATTGAGTCAAATACATTTTTTTACAGACACTAGCGCCAAAAGCAAAATAGTCAGCTTAAAATGGCCGAGGGATATCACATGAAACATTTACTTGTCATTAAAAACTAAAATAAAATTTAAAAACCATTTTCCCTTTGCCATTCCGTAAAAAATATGAAGTCTCACCTTTTTAAACCAGTCTACAAAAAATATGTTATTTATATTATTTGAAATTTGGAATTTTCATCATGCATTATTAATAGTTAGAAAAAAAATAATTTAAGTAAACAAATTATAAACCAATTTATTTAATAAAAATCAGTTAATAACAAATAATAATAACGCCTGAATGTACATGTTATATATTTACAATACATACATGAATGTAAATTACATTGGGCAATGGCATCAAAATATTATTGGCATACACACACAAGTTTCATGAGTGATTCATCGATAATCGAATCATTTTTGCAATGTCCTCGCATAGTCTATCCAAAATAATTTACCGAAAACAACTTACACAAAAATACGTCGATAAATGGAAACATTTACACACATTACAATTAAAAACAAATATATATGTTACGGTCAACGTGTACAATCTGGTGACTATATACAATTATATACAATTGCCGGTCATTATACACAACCACCAGCGCGCTCTGTAAATTTGTGAAATATCAATGACTTTGCTTTAATTATTCACTTCAACCGGCTACTACATACAACTACCAAACCTCCTTGCTAAAGTGAATAATATGAAAGTTTTTTTACTTAGTTTAAAATTATAATTAAAATTTAACACTTTAAGAATTGTAAAAATTCTGGAAAAGCGGTTTTTGGTGGCGGCAGTCGCCATAGTCTACAACGAATTAAAACTACATTAAAAAATATTTTTATTTACAAAATTTGATTTTTTTAAACATTTGTGGCACTATCAGAAGAAGCGTTTTAAACTTTCATATTTAACACTTCAACCAAAGGGACCCGGCAACTGTACACAACCACCGGCAAAAGTGAATAATTCTAAAAAATTATACATATTAACCGACGCAGTTGGCAATTATGTATAACAACCGGCAGCTACACACAATAGCCAATTACACACTTTAACCGTAACATATACATACATTAAAATAATATTAATATAATAATATATTAAACTAATTATTAAAATATTACTAATTATTAAAATATTAAAATAATTATAAATAAAACCAATCAATTATATATACAATTAATTATGTATACAGATATACACACACATACATACATACACACATTGATGAAATACGAACACCGCGCAAATAGATAATTCTTTTATACTTTATTTTCATTATTTTCTGTCATTAGACTTTTAACCAATTCACCTTGTATATAACCATGTAACCATGTGATGATGATGTGTGAATGCACAGTATATCTCTTTTCCCGCCTTCCATCACAATTGTGTGGGTAACGCAAAAGATTCAAGTCAAAAATTTACATCTGAACCTACATACACATTTAAGCATTCCATTTAAATCGTTTTCGTCCGAAAAATAACACTATAACTATAATAATATGTAATTGCAAAATACTTTATTATATTGCCAAAAACAAATAATTAATATGATATATAATTAAATTTATATGTTATCAAACTATAACGCTCCTTCAAAAACAACTCCGATCCAACCAAGATCAGTTAAAACCCGGAAGACACTACAACCTGTCATTTTTGACACACACATTTGTGTGGGTTGGACTTAATGAGAAGCAAAAAAAAATTTGTGTCTGGTAGGAAAAGGGATATACAAGTGGAAAAAAATTGTATGCATGTATTTAATTTGTACGAGTATGTATTTAAAAACATCAACTTATTTTTTCCATCCTTCTAATATTTTACTCCAAAAATTATCGTCATATATTACCATGTTTCCATGTACCGAGTTAAAACGGGTTTAGGTTTCGTTGAGTTGAAAATTTGTTGGAGTTAACTCGTGCCGTTTCCATGAAACCGAGTTAAGTTGACATGTTAATATTTTTTTCGTAATTTAACTCATTTTCAAGTTTTATTTCTATAATATTTTTATTCAAAATCTGTATTTTAATAGTTTACAATGAGCATCATTTTAAAATACACGTAAAAACATTGACAGATAGAACCTAACCCAACCACACTAGTTTCGTTGAGTTTATTTGGGTTTAACGAAACTCAACCTTAATCTGCATTTCCATGCACGTAAACCCGAGTTAACCTAGGTTAACTCTGTCATGTAAACATGGTATATATCATCTTCCATACACACAACCACACACACACACACACACACACACACACACACACACACACACACACACACACACACACACACACACACACACACACACACACACACACACACACACACACACACACACACACACACACACACACACACACACACACACACACACACACACACACACACACACACACACACACACACACACACACACACACACACACACACACACACACACACACACACACACACACACACACACACACACACACACACACACACACACACACACACACACACACACACACACACACACACACACACACACACACACACACACACACACACACACACACACACACACACACACACACACACACACACACACACACACACACACACACACACACACACACACACACACACACACACACACACACACACACACACACACACACACACACACACACACACACACACACACACACACACACACACACACACACACACACACACGTAAACGGTACAAAACCACACTATGGTCCTTTCCACACAGTGCGGCAACACGCTGCCTTTCTCTTCATATCTTACGTCTTTGCCTATAAACTAACTTTTTAAGTGGGGGTAAAAAAGCTGCACCTTTTTCAAGTGCGGCTCGTATAGTATACTCACTAATACAACGATAAATAAACGAAAAAAAAAATACCTCTTGTATTTTGAGTCTTTTTCATTAAAATTTATAATTCAAGAAAAAATGTTGTCTGGCGATAGTGAGTTTTAATAGTTCAGTTTAAATTATTAATATTTATTTTAATTTAATTTGTGCTATGTATTTTAATTTAATTTGTGCTATGTGTTAAATTTCCATTAAATTTAATTTTTCCCTAATTTTTTTGTGTTTATATTAAATTCATCAATTTAGTATTTTTGTCGAGTACCATATTAAAAAAAATTGGTGCGGCTATAGTGAAAATGTTACAAGCCGGTCGACTTTGAGTTCATTTAATTTTTTTATCGTTGTAATTACCAATATAGTGTTTAATTATAAAAATGCCGGCATTTTTATATAGTTTGTGATTTAATTAAATTTTAATTTGGTGTTAATTTTGTGAAAATACAAAATTTATAATCGAGTTTTTTGCATGAAAAATGTAAAGTTTTTTTTTTTTGTGAGCGAAAATTTTGTGACATAAAAAATGGCCGATTGCGGTATGTGAATTTTTATTTAGTAAATTTGTATTTTTGCCACAATTCGTTTGCGTTTATATATAAAAATGACGGTATTTTAATTTAATTTGTGCTATGTGTTAAATTTCCATTAAATTTAATTTTTCCCTAATTTTTTTGTGTTTATATTAAATTCTTCAATTTAGTATTTTTGTCGAGTACCATATTAAAAAAAAATTGGTGCGGCTATAGTGAAAATGTTACAAGCCGGTCGACTTTGAGTTCATTTAATTTTTTTATCGTTGTAATTACCAATATAGTGTTTAATTATAAAAATGCCGGCATTTTTATATAGTTTGTGATTTAATTAAATTTTAATTTGGTGTTAATTTTGTGAAAATACAAAATTTATAATCGAGTTTTTTGCATGAAAAATGTAAAGTTTTTTTTTTTTTGTGAGCGAAAATTTTGTGACATAAAAAATGGCCGATTGCGGTATGTGAATTTTTATTTAGTAAATTTGTATTTTTGCCACAATTCGTTTGCGTTTATATATAAAAATGACGGTATTTTAATTTAATTTGTGCTATGTGTTAAATTTCCATTAAATTTAATTTTTCCCTAATATTTTTGTGTTTATATTAAATTCATCAATTTAGTATTTTTGTCGAGTACCATATTAAAAAAAAATTGGTGCGGCTATAGTGAAAATGTTACAAGCCGGTCGACTTTGAGTTCATTTAATTTTTTTATCGTTGTAATTACCAATATAGTGTTTAATTATAAAAATGCCGGCATTTTTATATAGTTTGTGATTTAATTAAATTTTAATTTGGTGTTAATTTTGTGAAAATACAAAATTTATAATCGAGTTTTTTGCATGAAAAATGTAAAGTTTTTTTTTTTTTGTGAGCGAAAATTTTGTGACATAAAAAATGGCCGATTGCGGTATGTGAATTTTTATTTAGTAAATTTGTATTTTTGCCACAATTCGTTTGCGTTTATATATAAAAATTTTTTTTTTTTTTTTTTTTATTTAAGAAATCTTTATTTCTGTATAATATTACAACTAATCATATAGATTATCTAGTAACTGTTTTATTATTTTTGTAGTCTATTCTTATGGAATGAGACCTATTGCTTCATCCCAGCTCTGCTAGTCCTTTGATTTAAGCGGCTCAAGGAACCACTAATTCTAAAGGCTTTGTTCTTTTTAGGCGCTTTGGTCTATTGGCGCGATCCAGTAGGTTCCGCAGCTCCTCGTTGTCATGCTGCTGCAGTCGCAGTACATGACTCCTTGCAAATTTTTTTATTTCATCGCTGACGTATTCCATGTTTAGGTCTCGATGGAGATTGTCATTTCTAATGTACCAAGGAGCATTCACAATGCTACGTAGTACTTTGTTTTGAAATGTTTGAATGATCTTTACTGTAGTTTTTCTTGCGCAGCCCCAAAGCTGAATACCATACGTCCAGATAGGTTTTAGGATTTGTTTATATAGCAGCAGTTTGTTGTGCGTTGTAAGTTCGGAGTTTCTTCCAATAAGCCAGTGCATTTTTCTGAATTTTAAATTCAGTTCTTGCCTTTTCTTTTTAACATGCGCTTTCCACCTGAGTTTAGAGTCTAGCGTCATGCCGAGATACTTAGCATTATCAGAATATGGAATTGGTTGTGAATTCAGACTAATCGGAATATATTCTATTTTCCTATTTGTAAAGATGATATGTGTTGATTTCGATTCGTTAAGTGTTATCCTCCATCGTTTTGTCCAGCTATCCACTATATTAATAGCATTTTGTAGTTTCCTGGTGGACTCAACGATACTAGCATCGGTGGTCATAACAGCTGTGTCATCAGCAAACGTTCCTATTCTAGCTTCTTCTATGTCTGGTAGATCATTCGTATACAGGAGGTATAATACGGGGCCTAGAACACTGCCTTGTGGAACCCCTGCCAATATTTTCTTCAGTTTAGAGTATTCTCCGTCCTGTCTCACCCGGAAGTAACGGTCGTTGATGTAAGACTTTAGCAATTCAAAATGTTGTTTTGGCAGATCTCGTTGGAGCTTAAATTCTAGACCGCGGTGCCAAACCTTATCAAATGCTTGGGCTACGTCTAAGAATATTGCTGAACATACTTCCTTTTTTTCCAGCGCCTCCTCAATAGTATCAGTAATCCTATGTACCTGTTCTATCGTTGAGTGCCTTTCTCGAAACCCAAATTGATGTTCTGGTATAAGATTTCTGCTCTCTATAATTGGCTTTAATCTCTTGAGAAACAGTCTCTCGAAAATTTTTGATGTTGTTGTTAACAAAGAAATAGGCCTATACGACGTTTTGTCGTTTAGTGATTTATTGGGCTTTGGAATCATTATGATTTCCGCTACTTTCCACTGTCTCGGAACATAACATAGTCTAAAGATAGCATTGATTATGTGCTGTAGTTTCCTTAGGGCTTTCTCTGGTAAAGCTTTGATTATTCGCCCCGTTATCAAGTCGTATCCAGGGGCTTTTTTATCTTTGAGGTTTTTTACTTCTTGTTTGATTTCTTTCAGAGTAACTGGTAGCACAGATGCCTCGTCTACTTTGCTTATAGGTGTTAGATATTCATTATCCGCTTGTCCAGTTGGTGGTTTGAAGGTATTTTCTAGGTGTTCGGCAAACAGATCAGCTTTTTGCTTTTCGCTGCGAGCCCAGGTTCCATCAACCATTCTAATGGGTGGCACTTGCATTTTAGGCCTTTTTAAACCTTTGGTGGCTTTCCACAGGGAATAGTCTGTGTCAGGTTTACCTGTCAGGTTACTTAGGAAGCTTGCAACTGACTCATTCTTAATCTCCTTTATAAGTAGTTTAAGTTTGTTGCACAAGTTGTTTAGGATTGTTTTGTCTTCAGGGGCTCTGGTTCTCTGCCAAGTCTTACGAGCTCTTCTTTTTTCGTTAACCAACTCTCTCACTTCAACTGGATAGGTTATACTTTTTTGTAATATTTCTTGCTGGTCGGGAGTACTTTTCCAGGCCGCTTTTTGCACACTATCAATGAGGTTTTCTAGTTCTTCTTCTATCGTGTAAGCGTTCGATATCTGCACGTGTAGGTTGATGCTTTCTTCGACTAGCTGTCGAAAGTATTCCCAGTTGGTTTTGTTATTTGTTAACCGTGGAGGGCTTGCTTTCCTTATTACCGTGTCACTTATTGTCATTAGAACTGGAGAATGGTCTGACGATAGCCCTTCTTCATTTTCAACTGCTATGTAATTTTCGGAGATACCTCTTGATATATAGAAATCCAGAAGATCAGGAATTTTATTTGGGTCCGTAGGCCAGTAGGTTGGCTTTCTACTGGAGTGGAACTCACATTTTAATATCCTGCCTGCTTCAAATAGCTCCCTTCCTTTAGGACTAGTTCTATTTGATCCCCAGAATATGTGTTTCGCGTTAAAGTCGCCTCCAATAATAAAATTACTACCAAGCGATTTAAGAAGTTTGATGTAGTCTTCTTTTTTTGTGTTATATCTGGGTGGACAGTAGATTGCTGATATACTATAGCTCTTGTTATTTTTGGTTTCAATAGATACAGTAGCTACTTGCATAGCTTCCTCCTCTATTTTTAATTCTTCGTGGTGTTTTATATTGTCCTTAACGAAGATTGCTGTCCCGCCTCTAGCTCGTTCTGCTGGGTGTAGAGCTTGATAGCACTGATATCCACGTATTTTGACATACGACGTTCTGGTAAAATGACTTTCTGAAATTAGGCATATATCAATTTTTTTTGTGTTTAAAAATACTTCTAATTCTGAAATGCGTTGCGCTAGGCCATTTGCATTCCAGGTAGCAATTCTTAAATATTGTGTCATTATTTTTTCTTGTTAAGTTTGTATGGACTAGAATGAAGGTACTCAATAACTTCTCTAGTTTTACTTGACGCATCCGTTATTCTTTTATCTTGGCTCATCGATGTATTTTCTAGTTTTACTAGTCTCAGTTCTTGGTTTTTCAGTAGCTCGCCCATAGATTCTAGTTTTTGGTCCTGGCCAGCCAGATGTGAATTGATAGCGCTTAGCTTCTGAAGTATTTCTTGCAGAACATGGTTTTCCTGACTCGGAGCGTTCCTGATATTTTCATTCTGCTTAGCCATTTGTGCATATGTTATGCCTTCCTTAACTTTGCCGCTATTTAGGGGGATTCGTTTTGAGTAGGATTGCACCCTAGGTTGAGAACTCTGACTTGTTTGATTTCTCTTGTTGTCTCTCATTCTTTGCAGCTCTTTCGCTACCTCGCAGCCTCTGTAATTTGCTGGGTGATGATTACCACAGTGTATGCATTTTACTGGTTCGTTCTTACTTTTGTTGCATTCTTTTGTTAGATGTTTCCCAGCGCACTTTACGCATCTTGGTTCCCTATTGCAGTATTTGCGTGTGTGGTTATATGCCTGGCAGTTGTAGCACTGTGGTATTCTACTAGGGTTCTTTTTTAATGTCTCAATCTTAACTTTCATATTAAGGATTGCTTTGATTCCATATACCCTATCAATGCTCTCAGCGTTGTCAAATGTTAGCATGAAAAGGGGCAGACCAACTTTGGTTGTTTCTCGTTCACCGTTTGCTTTTATAGTGACCTTTCTCTTTAATATGTTCACAGCGTTTAGAATTTTGAATCCTTTCTGGCTAAGTTCCTCAATTATTTCTTCGTTTGGGCATGTATGATGCAGCCCTCTGGCCATGACTTTAATTGGTTGCTCAGCCTTGTTTTCATAGGTGAACCATTCGATGTTTTGAGCGGTGATTGCATTTGATAACATTCTGTAGGTTTCTGGGTCAAGTGCATTCACTTTCCAAACGTTATTATTTAGTGCAGTGACTTTATATTTATCGTTTGGAACTACCTTCACTATTTTTTTAATGGTTTCGTATTCACTAACATTAAGTATGTTAATGGGTGGAGGTGGTATCTCTTTATGTGTTGTTTGTTTTTCCTGCATTTCCCCCTGGATGATTACGTTTGATGTTTTAATTGGCTGCAGTGGTCTCTCTTTCGGTATCAGTGATACGTTCTTATGTACCTTCACTAGGTCCGTAGTTGACTGTTCAGATCGTTGGGGTTGTGGTTTTCTGACACTCTGTATTGATTGTTCCACTTCAGGCGAAGATTCTGCTTTTCTTTTTTTGTTTTGACGTTTAGTTTTAATTTGCTTTCGTATAAAACTCGTTTCATACGCCAATTCGTCTTCATCTGTTTCATAGATAGCTATAGTATTTTCTTTGGCTTGATTATCATTTTTGATTACAGCAATTTCTTCTTTAAGCTGTTGGACTTCTTTGAATAGCTGCTCATTGATTTTCATTAAGTTTTCTAACGATTTTTTTAATTCATCGTTTTCTCTCGTGACATCGTGGTTTCCGTTCTGACTGCATTCAGCATTATTGTTCTCCTGCTGAATAGCGGAATGCATTTGTATAGTTGGTGATCTACAAATACTTGTGCTTGGTATAAACGGGTTTAGCAATGGTTGGCTCACCCCAGAATCCGTTGAGCCTGCCTCGTGTGAGGGTGGATTGGCCAACTGTAAAGTTGACGTACCACCTGGGGTATACATTCCGTTTGGTTGTAAACTCATTGCTTTAATGGTTGGTTTATTGTTCGGGGTTCCTTCCCCTATCCAGATTTGGTCCGCGGATGGTATTTTATTTCCCACCTACCCTCCGGCAAGCCGGTTAAAGAGCATTCCCCTATCCGCCACCTGGGGACGCGCCACGATGGGAGTTTGGCATCTCCACACGGGATATATAAAAATGACGGTATTTTAATTTAATTTGTGCTATGTGTTAAATTTCCATTCAATTTAATTTTTCCCTAATTTTTTTGTGTTTATATTAAATTCTTCAATTTAGTATTTTTGTCGAGTACCATATTAAAAAAAAATTGGTGCGGCTATAGTGAAAATGTTACAAGCCGGTCGACTTTGAGTTCATTTAATTTTTTTATCGTTGTAATTACCAATATAGTGTTTAATTATAAAAATGCCGGCATTTTTATATAGTTTGTGATTTAATTAAATTTTAATTTGGTGTTAATTTTGTGAAAATACAAAATTTATAATCGAGTTTTTTGCATGAAAAATGTAAAGTTTTTTTTTTTGTGAGCGAAAATTTTGTGACATAAAAAATGGCCGATTGCGGTATGTGAATTTTTATTTAGTAAATTTGTATTTTTGCCACAATTCGTTTGCGTTTATATATAAAAATGACGGTATTTTAATTTAATTTGTGCTATGTGTTAAATTTCCATTCAATTTAATTTTTCCCTAATTTTTTTGTGTTTATATTAAATTCTTCAATTTAGTATTTTTGTCGAGTACCATATTAAAAAAAAATTGGTGCGGCTATAGTGAAAATGTTACAAGCCGGTCGACTTTGAGTTCATTTAATTTTTTTATCGTTGTAATTACCAATATAGTGTTTAATTATAAAAATGCCGGCATTTTTATATAGTTTGTGATTTAATTAAATTTTAGTTTGGTGTTAATTTTGTGAAAATAAAAAATTTTATGAAGAAAAGTGTTTTTAAAAATAATATTTTTATAGGATACTGAATTAAAAGTTTTTAAGAAGTTTAAATAAAAAATTTAAAATTTAATATCTTATATAAAAAAAAGTTATGGAAATTTATTTTTATTAAAAGTGGTGATCAGGTGAACGTATAGGGGGGATCAAGTCGAATAACTTTGTTGTCGGCTCCGTAACCTATTACGGCACTAATATTCCGCCGTTGTGCTGGTCATGTTTTAGGCAACGTTTGGAATTTTAGTGGTTACGCTATGGATTTATCCCAGTGTGATTCACAAGTGTACGTACTGCCTCCTAGCGGCGATCACTGGTAACTAAAGGAAACTTTAGGCTAAAGTACGGCGCTAAAGGAGTAAACCTTTTAAAAAATCCCCTAATCCACGGTGGAACAGCATACGCCTAGGGATGAATGGTTGGTTGGGATAACTAATCGTTAGTATGCGGACTCTGGATACCGGCGACTCCAGTTTTAATTAGCTAAAGGAGTAAACCTTTGAAAAAATCCCCAATCTACGGTGGCACTGCATATGCTTAGGGATGAATGGTTAGTGGGTTAACTAACCGCTAGTATGCGAACTCTGGACATCAGGCGAACTCCAGTTTCAATTAGCCTTCCCCTGGTAATGCGGAGCTCTGCCGGGGGTGACCGTTCTTTCTCGCGCTACTCGTGGGAATCAAAATGGAAAATAACAACATAACACATTGCACCTTATATAACTCAGTTGAAACGACAGACAATAGTGAAGCAATTTTGGCTTTGAGATCATCCGCTGCCGCTTGCTTATTTTTAGCAGCTGCATTAGAAGCAAATGAAGATAAAACTGAAACAACGCGAACCTGTTGGATCAAAGATTATCGAAAATCTCGAAAAATACATGGCGACACGCAAAATCTAATGATGGAACTGAAGCCAAACTCTGATGACTACAAAAATTTCCTAAGAATGGATGAAGCTTGTTTCAATTTTATTTTATCAGCAATTAGAGCTGATATTGAAAAAGAAAACACCTTTATGAGACAGGTAATAACACCGGAAGAAAAACTGGTGGTAACTCTCAGGTTTTTAGCAACGGGGGAAAGTTATAAGGAGCTTGATTACAACACAAAATTGTCGAAGTCATTTCTATCCGAAGCAATAATGGATGTATGTGATGCAATCTTCAAAAAACTCAAAGGCGAATTTTTAAAGGTAACTAATTTATTTTTTATTAATTGTAACTAATTTATTTTTTATTAATTTTAAATTACTTAATTTCAGTTTCCGACGTCAGAGTTGGAGTGGTCAAAAATTGCAAGCGACTATAGAACAAGATGGCAATTTCCACAATGTTTAGGTGCATTAGATGGCAAACACATTAGGTTTAGACCAGCTAAGAGCAATGCCGCGCTTTTTTACAATTATAAAGGTTTTCATAGCATTGTGCTATTAGGCCTGGCAGATGCTCATAGTAAATTTATTTTTATTGACGTAGGGTGCAATGGTAGAATCAGCGATGGGGGTGTGCTACAGCGATCTGATTTTATGTACATATTACAACAGCCAGAAAAACACCTTCCATCTAAAACCATAATTGGAAATAATCGATTATTGCCATATGTATACGTTGCAGATAATGCGTTTCCTTTATCTGAAAATTTAATGACCCCTTACCCGTTTACGACAGTCGATGAAAATAAAAAAACTTTTAATCGTCGTTTAAGTAGAGCTCGACAAACCATCGAACGAGCTTTTGGCATATTAACAAATAGATTTACCGTACTCCAAAAACCAATTAACTTGCGGGAGGATAAAGTTAAAAAAATTGTCTTGTGTTGTTGTGTGCTGCACAATTTCCTAATAACGAAAAACCAAATGTATAAAGAGATTATTTCAGTTGACAATCTCACATCACATACTCCAAATCCTACTTCAAGCAATATAAATTCAAAAACCGGTGATGCTGTTAGACAGGCATGGACTGAATATTTCACTGAAGAAGGGAAAATTTAATTAAAACATAATTTTTTATAGGCCGGGTACAGTATAAAAGATGTTTGACAAAATTTTCTTTGATAGTGTAATATGCATGTTTTATAAAACAATCACTTTTATAAAATGTTTTTATCAAATTTAGCCTCATGCAGGTAAATTTGATAAATTATTTTTGACATATTGCTTTAGTTTTATTAACAATATAATAATAATCGCATAGTTTATACAGTAAAAGTTGTAATAATTTTTTATAGGCCGGGTACAGTATAAAAGATGTTTGACAAAATTTTCTTTGATAGTGTAATATGCATGTTTTATAAAACAATCACTTTTATAAAATGTTTTTATCAAATTTAGCCTCATGCAGGTAAATTTGATAAATTATTTTTGACATATTGCTTTAGTTTTATTAACAATATAATAATAATCGCATAGTTTATACAGTAAAAGTTGTAATAATTTTTTATAGGCCGGGTACAGTATAAAAGATGTTTGACAAAATTTTCTTTGATAGTGTAATATGCATGTTTTATAAAACAATCACTTTTATAAAATGTTTTTATCAAATTTAGCCTCATGCAGGTAAATTTGATAAATTATTTTTGACATATTGCTTTAGTTTTATTAACAATATAATAATAATCGCATAGTTTATACAGTAAAAGTTGTAAAAATGTAATTTAATTTTTGCTCATTGTAAACCATCGATATATGTGTTGACATTAAATCGTTTATTATTTATTTTATAAAATTATTAAATATGAAAGTTATATGTTAATCTTATTATTATAAAATTATGCTTGTAATAAAACAAAAATTATTTATTAAATAATTGCCAAGGCTATACATTTAATAAATAAAATAACTAATAACAACTTATTAAAACTAATATGTTTTTTTGGTTTTTTTGCCAATTGAATTTTGATTGAATAAATATAACAAAATTTAATTTTAATGTTTTATTTCTATGAATATTTAGTAAAATTTCAGTATGAGAAATTTATACAATACAATAGCTGATATCAAACTTGGTCTTGCAAGTCTGTATTTATATAATAAGGTAAGAGATTGATAATTTTCGTTGAATTTATGATTTCGAATTTACAAAATTTCCAATTTCAGTTTTGGGATGAACGATATAACCGAGCTAGCAGAAGATTTAAATACTTTACCACCAACTTTATCGTACAGAAATTCTGAAGCTGGTTATGATATTGGGGAATCTGTTTCGGTTAACAAAGTTCGTCAAAATGATACTCTTAACATAGAAGGAAATGAAGATCAACAAAATGAAAAAAATTTAATGCCATCTCCAAGTAGTGTATCTGTAAAATCAACAAACCAAGGTAAAAATTTTAATATAACTGATTATTAAATTTTTATAATAATACAATTTCTTTGAAACTAAGAAATAGAAAGTTGAATACAACACTTGCTGCTATGCTTTCCTCAAAATACGCTAACATTGATGTAAGGGAATTATTTTAGGATTTTCTACTTATTTGCACAAGGACAAACTACTATGTGCGGGAGATTGATGAGGTGTTTACGGCTGGGCGGGGATACCCTTTATATGAAGTTCCAGGACCAAATTCAAAATGAGCCAATAATATTGTTCGAGTTTTTTATCGTGTTTTTATATAACGATTGTTTTGGAAAATGACACATCAGATTCGAATGGATGACATAATCTAATCGAGTGAGATGGCTCGGCCACGTTGCAAGTGTTCCATCAACAACCAGCCGGTGTGCGTCGTAGACGAAGACCCCAACTGCGCTGGCGTGACGTCGTTGAACAGCTACTCGTATTAAGATGTCGAAATTGGAGGACGAGAGCGATGGACCGAGACGGATGGAAGACCATATTGCGGGCGGCAAAATCCCTTCATGGGATGTAAAAGCTAAAGAGAGGATTCGAATGGATGACGAAAAAGGCGTTTCCTGATCATTTCGAAAGCAGTATTTGAGAATGTTTGAAACAATGTGAGGATTTCAAGAGGACTGGCATGGACTGGTTGGTGGGTTATTAAACAAGACTTTCGTTTACCATCAGAAGAGGAAATTCGGGCCATAGTTTCTCTGGAACAATGTTGCGCTTATTTTAGTATGATTGCGGCCGAACGCAGGACTATGTTGAAACATTTATTTTCGCTCAGCAAGAAGTTGATGATGAAGAAATTCAACTTAAATTAGACGATGAAGTAACAGTTGCTCCTTGGAAGCGGACCGTGACTGGAATTAATGCAGACTTAAGATACATTTTTACACACAGTTATGTATTTAGTATAAAAATTACCAAAATTACAAATTTTTTCTAAAATTTATTTTTTTACCAATTGAATTTTGTTTAAATAAATACATATAATGAAATTTAGTTTTAATGTTTTATTTCTAAAAATATTTAGTAAAATTTCAGTATGAGCAATCTCAGTATTAGCAATCGTCTAGCAGGTTTGTATTTAAGAATAATGTAAGTAAATTAAAACACCAACATTCATTTTTAAATATACATACATATTTTTAAAGTTGTAAATTATGCCTATATGGGAAATGACAGACGAATATTTTTGTTACAAAGGAGCAGCGTAGTTTAAAAGAAATGTTATAACTAATTTATTAGTATTTAACTCAAAATGTCTAATTTTCATTCTTAACCTCGTAAATAAAGAGCAGCCTCCCTGATAAAGGTAGATGGTCCTCCTCAAAATTGGTACAGAAGGTTTTATTTATAAATTTTAATAAGTATTTCCCGTAAAATAACACAATCAACCATTTTGTTCTGATGTCAACGAATCGATTTTTAGCTTAATAGTCTATTGCTTTATGGCTATATTGGAATAAATTTGTACACCTAAAAAAATACTATAATAATATTATATTTTCATGTATTTTTGTCATAAAAAAATATATTTTTAACATAAATATTAATATATGTATATTCTATCAACATTTTGATACATACTCGTAAAAAAAATTTTTTTTATCCGTCGGCAAAATTTTTTTTTAACCGACGGCAAATTTATTGAAAAACAATTTTATATTGAGTATTTTTTGTTTTATAATTTGAGTTATTTTTTGTTTTAATAACCATATCGCCCAACCGCGAAAATAAAATGTACACATACATAGACAAGAGCTGCACTTGAGCTTTGCGTGGACCTGCACTGCAGCTACACGCACTGCAGCTAAACGCACTGTGTGGAAAGGACCTATGGCAATATATTAAAAATGCGTATTTGTTATTACTACAAGCACAACAGCTACTAAAACGTATTTATGTAAATAAAATTAAAATTTATTTGGGAAATTTAATCAAATATGAATTAAATTAATAAAAATAATTAAAAAAATAATAAAAACACTTATCTTATGAATCCTTTGGAACATACTCGAACATAGAAATAAGTGTGATGCATTTGCTCGCACTATACAAATTTCCACGCATTGCTGCGCAATATCATCTTCCATACACACAACCACACACACACACACACACGTAAACGGTACAAAACCACACTATGGCAATATATTAAAAATGCGTATTTGTTATTACTACAAGCACAACAGCTACTAAAACGTATTTATGTAAATAAAATTAAAATTTATTTGGGAAATTTAATCAAATATGAATTAAATTAATAAAAATAATTAAAAAAATAATAAAAACACTTATCTTATGAATCCTTTGGAACATACTCGAACATAGAAATAAGTGTGATGCATTTGCTCGCACTATACAAATTTCCACCCATTGCTGCGCACTACACAATATTTTTAATTTTATTTATAATTATATTAATTTCACTTTTTATTAAATTCACTTTTAATTAAATTAAATTATATTATTAATACGTTATTATCATATTATTTTATTTATTATAACACAATGTTTTAACACACTACATTAAATTAAAATTTAATTCTATACTACAGAGAAAGACAAAAATGCGTCTTTCCTCTACGACGATCAATCGCGTCCTCTCACATACAATTTTCCATTTGATGAACAAAAATAGTTACCTTGCACAAATGTAGGAAATGTAGGTCTATATTAAAAATTTATTAATATTGAATTTAATCAAACTTTAACACTTTGAAGCGATCCGTCAGTAGACGGATAAAAATCTCGGATTTTTCCATCCGAGATTTTTTTTCAATATTTTCAACTTTTTTATATGAAATGAGGCGTACCCGTTGTATAATTTACGTGATGTAATTGGTTAAAACGATGGGATAGTAAAATCCGAGATTTTTATCCGTCGTATGAACTCGCAGTCAACTATTTTCTATAAAAAGAGGCGCGACTGTTGTATAACTTACGTGATGTAATTGGTTAAAACGGTGGGATAGAAAAATCCGAAATTTTTATCCGTCGTGTGAACTCGCTGTAAACGTGAATCTACATATCCGACGATTTTTCTGCGCCGAACATCACGTGACACATTCAACCAATCAGAAAGAACTTCTTCGCCGAATTTTCGGCACGGCGAAGACATGAACAAAATTTATCTTTTCAGCGCGACGTCACAGCACACATAGATAAAAAAAAATTCTTCTGTTTTTTTATTTTTTCTACGATTTGACATTGTGTACAAAATACTGTTTATGTATGTATGTGTGAAAAAAAAATCGCCGGATATGTAAATCGTCGATATATAGCGTTCGCCGAATTTTCTGCGGCAAGCAGCTTCGCCGAAAAATCGTCGGATTTGTAAATCCATCTTAATATTTATCAAAAATTGACACAATTGATGAGAAACGTAAAACAAAGTATTGCCAGTAAAGCCTAGTACTCAGTTCGATTTCACGTGAAATTTCAATACGATTTTACCAAAGTGAAATTAGAAATGAAAAATTTCATTTCTGTTTTCGTTTTGTAGTACTCAGTTCTCCAACGAAAAAACCAAGTGTGTTCAATACATCAAAGATGGCGCGCATATCCAAATTATTTCCATGTGAAAATAATGTCTCGGCACATTATTTTCACGCGAAATTTTGACATTTGTTTGTTTTTGGCAAAAAACAAATTTTTTAATACCACAAATTCATAAATTTTAATTAAAGTCAATTTAATTTAAATTATTTACGTAAAATAAAGAAATTAATTTATGCATGTCTACAAATTTATACGTTAAAATTAAAAATTCTCCAAATAAAATTTCATTTCTATTTCACGCGAAAATAAATAGATTTTTGGAGACCGCGTTAAAATTTCATTTCACTTTGAACTGAGTACTAAGCTTAATACAAAAAACTGCAATAAAAGAGAAAGTAATTATTTATTTATCGTCGTTTATAAAATCGGCAAAAAATAAAAGTCTCGAGTAAATATTAATCATTACTCTTGTATTTTTTGTGATTTATCCTCGTTCATAAAATCGGGCCTAAATGGAAGAATTTTCTCCGATTGTGAATTTTAGTTCGAGAGTACTGAAAATAGACCAATGTAGGGGACAATCACAATAAAACCATCATCACAATAAAACAACAAAGTAAAATATTCTTGTTAATAATTTTAATATTTTTTAAGAGCACGAAATTTTGATTCCACAAAAAAATGTTGTGAAATAAATAAACCAGTTTGGTTAATTTTTGGATTTTTGCGCTTTTCCATGGTTTTTGGAATCCTATTTCTATGGTTTTTACAATGAGATATGAGTAGGCCATATACATATTTTATATAACCATCCTGCTCTGACTTGTTGCACATGAAATATCAAATTTAATATGGGTAAAATCGTTACACCCATTCTATAGTATATAATCCTATGGCCAGGGTAATAGAGCTCTAACAATCCGCCATTCCACACTTTGATTCTTTCGTAATGATTCTTTCCTTGTTTCTGTCTCCTTCACCTACAAACTGTTGTTAGTTTGTTGGTGAAGCGGAAGGAAAGGAGGAAAAAATCATGACGAAAGAATCAAAGTGTGGAACGGCGAAATAGAAAATATTTTCCTTTTACCGTACAAGTTTGTTTGAAAATAAAAATAGAGGAAAAAAATCGTTTTTACTTTAAGTAAAAAGTTAGCAAACTCTAAACTTTTGCCTTAAGACAAGACTAAAGGCGGTGATTCATGTACAAATTTTCTCTGACAGACATAAATAATAATCGCTCTGATTGGTTAATATTTTTTGTTTTATACGATAAAAACAAAATTCACACTTAAGCGATGATACATGTATAAAATTTTGTCGTATGAGTATTTTTTGACATCTTTTAAAGCAAGCAACCTAAAAAGTGTTTTTATTTTTGTTCTTTTTGATTTTTTTTTTATATTTTAGAATACGGATTGTTTTGTTCTCAGTGCCATTAAATCTTATACAAAATTGAGCAATGTTCAACTTTTAATTTTTGTGGTACGATAAAAAAATGTGACCGATATTATTTTGTCAGTTAAAATTTACACATGAATCACCGCCTTCATTCCGTGCACCACAGGAAGTCAAAGAACCACTGCAAAATGTTGTAATAGATTTTTTATTGCTAATTTAAAATATAGAAATTGTTATACTACATATATAGAATGGCCCGTTCCACACTTTAATTATTTGAAGATAACTCTTTTTCGTCTCTTTCCCCGTTTCAGCCGGTTGCCAAATAAAATCTACTTCACGCTTCAAAACAAGTCGTAATAGAATTTTTATTGCTAATTTAAAATTTTATTTTATATTTAAACAACAAATTTTTTGTATTGTTCTATTCTGCTCTTTCGAAAATAAAATTTAAACGAAAATCTACATCTCAAAAACGGCCTTAAATTTTTTTTATTTCATTTCTATTTTTGTTGAAGCTGCTTCACAGAAAAGTTTTTTGTTGGAAAATGAGTCGCAATTAAAACCGGTATCATAGGTAAACAGGGAAAGAAACGAAGATAAAGGCTGCTGATCTCAAAACGGCGTTACTAGACATTTTTAACTTTGTTATATTGCGCCTAGCTCGTAGATAATTTTCATGCGGCACCCGCGTGAAGATGCTTCTTTGATAACCCGTGTGCAATGGCTCTTTGCCTGCAAAACCGGTATAGGAACCAAGCGCACATTTTAGTGGAAAAAAATATTCGATATAATTTTTTCCGTTTAACAGCGCATCCCCAATAGAATTCCTTTAACTTAATCCTTACAGAAAAGTATAAAAAAAAATTGAGATTTTTTTTTTCTTAACACGTTCACGAACGTTTTCAAAATGTGTTTAACACAAATTTGATAACTTTTGTAATTGTAATAATATTTCGTCGCGGAAAGGAATGTATTGTTTAGAATTAACAAATATGTCGTCTTATTTCTTAAAAAAGGAAAAAATTGAATGACTGTTTTGCGCGAAATTGTTTAAAAATGAAATAGGTGTATGAATGCTATAGCATTCACGTCCGCGAACGTGTTAAGTTCATGTTTTTCTGTAAAGGATGAAACATACCAAGCAGCAGCGAGCAGCAAATTTAAATATTGGCTTATTCGCTTATGTAATGAAACAAAATTATAGTTTAATTATAAATATAGGTATTTCCAATAAAACAAATCTAATATTTTGTAAATTTAATAGAAAAGTTTAAATTTAAAGAAATTATATTGAATGAAGTTGCATCTGTCGCGGCATCAAGAGGTTCCACAACCAGCAGCTTCAAGCTCTTTGATGTTAAGGATGAAACACAGCAATAGCAGTGCGACATATTCCAAGCAATCCACATTAACGGCTGCATATGGGCGTGCACACCAAGCAGCGCAGCAGATTGTTTTGTTTTAGTTGTAAATAGAATTGTGTCAAATTTATCGAGGTTATGAGTAGCAGCTAAGTGCAATAAATTTATGCTGCTGTGTGTGGAACCTATTGATGCCGCGATAGATGCAACTTCATTTAATATATTTTTTTAAATCTACCTTTTTCTATTAAAATTAGAAAATATTTGATTTATTTTATTGGAAATACCTATATTTACACTCAAATTATAATTTTGTATCGTTACATAAGCGAATAAGCCAATATTTAAATTTGCTGCTCGCTGCTGCTGCTTGGTGTGTTTCATCCTTTACTCATCATAGCCTAAATAAAATTGAGACAAGTTCAGTTTACTACTAAAACAAACTAAACTGCTGCGCAGCTTAATTTGCACATCCATCCGCAGCTGTTAGTGTGGATTGTTTGGAATATGTTGCGCTGCTCTTGGTGTATTTCATCCTTAAGGATGAAACACACCAAGAGCAGCGCAACATATTCCAACAATCCACACTAACGGCTGCTTATGGGCGTGCACACCAAGCAGCGCAGCAGATTGTTTTGTTTTAGTAGTAAAATTGAACTGTGCAAATTTTATCGAGGTTATGAGTAGCAGCAAAGAACAGCAAATTGAAGCTGCTGAGTGTGGAACCTATTGATGTCGCGACAGATGCAACTTCATTCAATACAATTTCCTTAAATTTAAATTTTTCAATTATAATTACAAAATACTTAATGTCCTTTAATGGAAATACCTATATTTATACGCAAACTATGATTTTGTATCATTAAATAAGCGAATAAGCCAAAATTTAGATTTGCTGCTCGCTGCTGCTGCTTGGTGTGTTTCATCCTTTAAGGAAAAAGTTAAAGAAATTCTATTGAGCCTCGCCGCACTTTAATTCTTTCGTCGTTATTCAATGATTTCAAAAAATCAATCGCCATCCACATTTGATTTCTTTGCGCGTTTCTTTTTTATGTATGTGCGTAAAATTATGTTTTTTGATTTATTCGTATTGTAAAAAATGTTTATTATTTACTGTGAAAACTGCTTCCTTGGTTGAAAAAATATATTTTTTGGACTCGAAGTGTAAATTAAACTAAAATTAACCCAAAACCGACAAATAAACAAGGTGTCCTTGAAAAATTTATTTTTGTTGTTGTGCGAGAATCAGTTGATCAAAAAAAATTGCTGAAAAAAGAATCAAAGATTGCCCCGCCAAAAAATTAGTTTGCCGGAGAAGGGGAAAGAAACGAGGAAAGAATCACGATCAAAGAATCAAAGTGCCGAACCACGGGCTGGGGATTCGCTGTAAATCAAAATGTATGTATGCAGCCAAACTGCTATACAATTTATGTGCTTGCAACCCACAATTTTTTTGTGGCAGACGTATGTCGTTTTTTTGTTTACAAAATATGTATTTTGACAGATAGTTTCAGTAGAAAATTTGACAATTGTTTTTTAAATTTAAAGTGAAAATTATTTATAATGAGCGTCGTCCCCTTTGCTGCTTTACATTTTTAAAGTATCAAATCAAATTCATATAGGTATTTATTACTGTTAATCACGTTGTTGTTTAAATTATTTTAGAACAATATAAATATATACAGTTATTTGGCTCGATTTCGGGACGATAAGATTAATGTTATGTTATTTTATTTAAAAAAAAAGCGAACAGTAGCAAAATTATAAAAAAATATGTATTTCACAATTGATTATAACCCGCTAAATTGAAATATGTAACTTATCGTTGAATACTGTGTACTAAAACATTGAAAACTTATTTAATTTCGCTTTGACTAAAAAAAATAATAAAATCTTATTCGTTGTACGGGGTAATTGTTCAAAAAAGAACTCACAAAAAAAAACCTACCATTTTAAAATAACTTGTAACTAGTAACACTTCACAAAAGAAAAAAAGATTATAAGCTAGAATTATTATTAAATTTCACGATACATATTTAATTTTAATTGTTCACCTTTTAAAAACGGTTAATTTTTTTATACGTACCTCGAGACGTACCACTAAATTTTAGTGATTTGCTTTCTTTTGTTTTGACGAAAACAAATATTGTAGCATACAGTTTTTAAGAAAAAAAAATATTTTTCTTTTGTGATTTTTTTTATCATTAAAATTTGCGCTTGGTCCCACTACAGATAATTTTTTTTTTTCAATTGAAATTTGTTTTATTTGAAATTTTTTATATTGAATTTTATTTTAACAATAAATTGATCGTTTATTTTATAATTTTGATAAATATATTTATTTATACATAGTATTTAAAATATTTATTTATTTAAGCATTTTAATTATTAGAAAATAGGTTAAAACGAATTTTTTGTAATTATTATATTTTTATTGTGCTCATACTATTTATTTCATAAATTAAGTTTAAACAATTAACACAAATTAATGAAGCATTTACATACGACCAACATTTTGCTTCTGCAAAATGAGAAGGATATAACATTGACTGCACATGAGAGACAAGAAAAGAAATATATCCCAACAAAATTTTGCAGATTTTTAAGAAAAAACCACTATAAAATGTTGCCATAAAATATATTCGAGCCGAGTATTTTTATGGCAACATTTTTAAAATTAACAAGAAAAAAAATTATTTCGTATTTATGAATGTTGAGGATTCATAATAAAACAGACGACATAGATAAAAATGTAAATTTCGCATTAAAATTCATTAAAAATAAATGAATAATGAACCTATAAAAAAAATTACGCCATTACTATACATGTTTATTTCTTTCTGGCATATAGAATATATTTATATAGCGGATCCTTCTTATTTACCTGCAAAAATTTGTAGAAGAAAACAATTTTCTACATGTAAACGCCCTTTAAAACGTCAATAAGAAATGTCACATTGTTTTTAAATACAGTAAATTGAATAAAAGTTGAACATACGACTGCCTTAAAAATAAAAATACTAAACATACTAGCAATTGCAATAAATTATATCGATTTTTTTCCACTAAAGTTTGCGCTTGGTTAATATACGGTTTTAATTGCGATTGTTAGAGCTGCTTCACCGAAATTTTTTTTGTCCAATTTTTAACAAAAAAATTTTCGGTGAAGCAGCTCTAACATAAATAGAAATTAAATAAAAAAAAATTAAAGGCCTAAGTAGATTTTAGTTTAAATTTTATTTTACGAGAGCAGAATAAAACAATACAAAAAAATTTTGTGTTTAAATATAAAATAAGGTTTTAAATTACCAATAAAAAATTTATTACGACCTATTTTGAAGCGTGAAGCATTGCTTCATTTGTCATCCTGTGTGGAACGGCTCTATGGTTTTTACTTTGAAATATGAGTAGCCGCAAGCCCGGTTTAAGCCTTTATTCCACAATGAAACATGTTTTTTCAGTACAAAATACTGGGAAACCGAAAAGAAGAGATTATACATATTAAAATTAAGTTAGAGTGATAAAGACAAACAAATGTTGCCATAAAAAGTATTGAGTTTCATACTTCTTATGGCAACATTTTCCCCGCTTACTGCCAGTAAATTTTACTGAAATTTTTTTGTTTCGTTTTGGTACGTGGCGAAATTATATTTTTATCTCGCCCTTTTTTTACTGAAAAAATATGTTTCATTGTGGAATAAAGGGTTTACATACGACCAACATTTTTCTTCTGCAAAATGAGTAAGATATAACATTGACTTTTTGCACATGAGAGACAAGAAAAGCAATATATCCCAACAAAATTTTGCAGAAGAATTTTTGAGCAAAAATCACCATAAAAATGAAAATGTTGCCATAAAATATATTCGATCCGAGTATTTTTATTGCAACATTTTTAAAATTAACAAGAAAAAAAATTATTTCGTATTTATAAATGTTGAGGATTCATTATAAAAACAGACGCCATAGATAAAAATGTAAATTTCGTTTTTTAATTCAGAAAAATAAATTAATAATGAGCCTATAAAGAAAATTACGCCATTACTATATAGAAGGCATATAGAATATTTTCATATAGCGGATTCTTTCTTATTTATCTGCAAAAATTTTTAGAAGAAAACAATTTTCTCATGTAAACCGGGCAGTAAGCATATTTTATATAACCATCCTGCTCTGACTTGTTACACATGAAATAGCAAATTTTATATGGGTAAAATCTTTACGCCCATTCTATAGTACATAAATAATTCTATGTTATATAAACACAAAATTTTTTTGTATTTTTTCTGCTCTCTCTCTCTCTCTCTGGCTTTCACATCCCATGAAGGGATTTTGCCGCCTGCACAATGGCTCTCCATTCATCTCGATCCATCGCTTTCGTCCTCCAGTTTCGACATCCTAATGTTCGTAGATCTTGTTCGATGTCGTCACGCCGGTCTTCCTCTACGACGCACACCGGCTGGTTGTTGATGGAACACTTTATTTATCATCCGTTGTGGCACGGGCCTTGTAACGTGGCCGAGCCATCTCACTCGATTGGATTTGATAAATCCGATGATATCGCTGCCTCCGAGGAGTTGCTTTATTTTGTAATTCATATGAATCCGATATTCGTTGTTCGCGACTCTAATTGAACCAAATATTGAACGAATGATCTTCCTTTCGAAGGTACTTTACAATCTACAGTCGTTAGAAGTTATGGTTCAGCTCTCGCTTCCGAAAATCAGCACAGGTCTTATGAGTGCTTTATAAAGTGTGAGCTTGCACGACTGCGATAGATGTTTAGATCGCAATAATCTTGATTGGGCGTAGAAAACTCGTTGTTCGGCAGCAATTTGGGCTTTCATTTCTACCTGCATATCATTCAGCGATGTTATAACTGACCCGAGGTATTTAAAGTTTTCGACGCTATCAAAATTGTGGTCGCCAATTCCGAGATTTGCCATAGAGATATTCCTAAGGTTTTGCTAAATATTTGGTTTTACTGCTGTTCTCCTCCAAACAAGTCTTCTTGCGCAGCGATCGAGCGGTATGAAACTTTCTTTGATATCGCAAGGTCTACGGCCAAGAAGCACGGTATCATCTGCATATCCAAGAATTTGGCCTGATTTATTAAATATATAGCGCGAAGTTTCAATGTTTCTTCTCCTCACTACCAAATTGAACAGCAAAGGCGCGAGTGCAACGCCCTGTCGAACACCAGATGTTATTTTAAAAGAATCTGACACAGTTCCTTCAATTACGATTCTACATACAGACCCAGACGTTGTTAATTTACACAGAGAAGGTTGTCGCGGTTTATACTGTCATATGTCTGTCGGACGTCTATATATAGTTGATGTATGGTTATGTTGTACTCCCAACATTTTTCCAAGATCATTCTCATGGTGAAACACTGGTCAGTGGTCAATCGGTTGGGGCGAAAATCAGAAAGGGATGAGTCTGTCATTGACATTAGCCAACACTTTGTAAGCAGCGTTTAACAGAGCTATGCCACGATAGTTTTCACATTTAAGACGGTTGCCTTTTTTATGCATCGGACATATGAGCGCGGTCTTCCAATTCTCAGGCTTCTTGGGTGAAACTCTTTAGTGAGATTCCTGGCGTTAGCAAAACAGTCTTAATTCCGCTTGGAAGCTGATGTTTTCGGTGCATAATCTCATATGTTCGCGCTTCTTTTGGCGAAGGTATTTAGTCGTCGCTTTCTGCTCTCTTGAAAATAAAATTTAAACTAAAATCTACATCTCAAAACTGGCCTTAATTTTTTTGTATGTATTTGATTTCTATTTGTGTTAGAGCTGCTTCACCGCAAAAATGAGTCGCAATTAAAACTGGTTTCTTATGGTATTTTCTCTGACAAAAAAATCATTATCCATATTTTTGGATCAATTATTATTTTTGTCAGAGAACATAATTTTGGATTTTTTTGTTGACGTTTACTCACACATAAAAAAAAACTAAACGTCATGTCAAAAACGACGTCGCTTCATTCGTATTTTATTATATTTGTGATTGTTTAAAGTGTAAGTTGTGTTTAATAAAATAAAAATTGTGTTCTATTCAAAGTGTTATTTTAAAAGATTATTGTGCTCCGAAAACAAAATAAAAATATAATATAGGAAACGATATACAAATAATTTTGATAGTGTATTGCGGGTGGTTTGATTTCAAACACAAAAAATGTAAAATATGTATAATTGACGATATAGCTATTCAAGAACTATTATCTTCCTCATCATCATCGGCATCATCAATATCATCGGCATAATCAATTGCGATACCTTCAACAACATCGTCTTCATCTATGTATCGTCATTGCCTATGCATAAATTATGCAGAACACAGCATGCGAGCACAACTTATGCTGAAAACAGATGTGCAGATTTTCTGCATGCAGCACCGCATGCAGATCTGCACGTAAAACACATGAGCATAATTATTTGACACTTGTGTGCGGCATTTTTTATTTAGAGTTATGCCCGGTTTACATACGACCAACTTTTTTCTTCTGCAAAATGAATAAGATATAACATTGACTTTTTGCACATGAGAGACAAGAAAAGCAATATATCCCAACAAAATTTTGCAGAAGAATTTTTGAGCAATATCACCATAAAAATGAAAATGTGGCCATAAAATATACTCCATCCGAGTATTTTTATGGCAACATTTTTAAAATTAATAAGAAAAAAAATTATTTCGTATTTATAAATGTTGAGGATTCATAATAAAACCAGACGCCATAGATAAAAATGTAAATTTCGCATTTTAATTCATTAAAAATAAATTAATAATGATCCTATAAAAAAATTACGCCATTACTATATATGTTTATTTCTTTCTGGCATATTGAATATTTTTATATAGCGGATTCTTTCTTATTTACCTGCAAAAATTTGTAGAAGAAAACAATTTTCTCATGTAAACCGGGCATTAAAGCAAGCAAGCTATCAACTTTTTGTCACACAGATAAATATTTTTGCAATTGGAATGTCTTGTATCGTATAAAAATTGTTTTTTTTTCATAAATTCTGTAATTTGCTCCTCCACCTTGCCAAAATTTAGTGTGAAAAGGGGAAAATATCAAACAATGTCGCATGAAGTTGCCGACGATTTTGTTTTATTTTTTTTCATGTTGTCAACACCGACAGATGCGCAGTCAAATTAGAAATAGAGACGACGTGCAGAATTCTACATGCCATGCGTCGTACATGTATTTTAACCCATATACACTAGTGTATTCTAATTTTGATGCACGCAGAATTCTGCACATGTGTTTCCAGCATTACTCGTTCGTTTTGCCATCCATCGTTACTCGTTCGTTTTGCCATTATACCTCAAACAGATTGACGTCGAAAACATCGGCGCTAAATTTAAAATCAATGTATTTCCATAAGAGCGAACAGATAGAGCGTCGATAATCGACGTCAAAATATAAAAATTTATATTTTTTTGGACGATGAGTGACATTTAGTTAAAAACAGAGGAATCTGAGCAAAAAACACAAGCAATCCACAAGCTGTTGACAAATTATAAATAAATTTAATGAAATAATAACTAACAACATACTTCTACATACTTGGATCTATCACGAAATGTTGGTCGTATACCCACCATTTTCGCTTGCATCTTTTTTATTTCTTTCGATTGACCAGCGTCTCCATATCTTTTTTTTTTTTAGCTTAGGTCGACTAGCATTATAGCTGTATATGATGTATTTTTTATCAATTATATTATTATATGTATCCAGTCGTAACTTTCGTTACCACCGGGAATCGAACCCGAGACCCTCTCTACACACAGCAAGCGTTCTACCCACTGTGTTACAGAGGGCGACTATCTCCATATCTTTCAATAAATTACTCATTGTGAATAACATCATTGCCACTTTCATTAGCATTATTGTTTTATCACATTTAGCCATTTCTTTTATTTTGCTGGTATGTATTTTATCCACAAACGAAAAGATTTAATATATTATTAGTATTTTAAGTCTGTCTACAAATGACACAAATGGCAAAAAACGGCGTCTATCTGTTTGACAAAAAGATTTGAACTTTGAGCGCCGAAGATCGGCGATATGCGTCGCTATTCTGTTTAAGGTATTATGCATTCATTGTCATCGGAACTTTTCAATGGTGATGAACATGATGATGAAGACGATGTTGTTGAAGATATCGATATTGATGATGCCGATGATGATGAGGAAGATAACGGGCATATCCAGATGCAGCACACTGAGTGCTCACTAAAAATAAAATTATTTTTCATATAAAATTTGGTGAGGCCCAACTAAAAACAGTGAGAATCTCAGTGTGCTGGATACGCCTAATATAGTTCTTGAATAGC
Source organism: Nephrotoma flavescens (assembly GCA_932526605.1). NCBI lineage: Eukaryota > Metazoa > Arthropoda > Insecta > Diptera > Tipulidae > Nephrotoma > Nephrotoma flavescens. Next base: position 169,546,285 of record OW052221.1, on the reverse strand, counting down.
TATATCGTCAATTATATTTTCCAATTTGTGTGTTTGATTTCAAACACCCGCAATACACTATCAAAATTATTTGTATATCGTTTTCGATATTATATTTTTATTTTGTTTCCGTTGTTCAAACACAACTTGCACTTAAAACAATCACAAATTATTAAAATAGAAATGGCGCGAAGTCTTTTTGACAATTTGACATGACGTTTAGTATATATGTGAGTAAACGTAAAAAAAATCCAACAAATTTTTTGGATTTTATTTTTGATCCAAAATCAAAAAAAAAGACAAAAAATGTAAACGCCATTTTCAATAAAAACTGGATCAAAATTTTGGTGTCACACAAAACGATACATATTAGGTAAACGGGGAGAGATGAAAAAGATGCTGCTTCTTTGACATCTCGTGTAACATGGTTGACTGTATAGTGTATCCATTAAAACACAATTTTTTTTCTTATGTGAATATGTATATACATGTACAATATTCAAAATTGAATTCTTTCCACTATAATAGTTCTTCTTGGCGATGTGCATGTCTCATATGGGATTTCAAATTGCTCGGGTGGTTATGAGCCTTGTTACATATTTTACATACATATGGGTAATTACCAGTGTGCGTCCTTTCATGAGACTTACAAGACGAATTATCACTGAACTTTTTCTCACAAAATGTGCAGCTATATGGCTTTTCGCCAGTATGAACCCGCTCATGAATTTTGAGTACATGCGAGTAAGTAAACTGCTTAACACAGAATTTACATTTATACGGTTTTTCACCAGTGTGGGTGCGTATGTGTAGTTTCAAAAAATCACTTGTCGAAAAACTTTTACCACAATAATTACAGACAGCTGATTTTTCACCTGTATGTGTTCTCATGTGAGCATTTTTCCCGCGATTACGGAGAAATCCTTTACCGCATAATTCGCATTTTATAGGTCGATCAGTTAAATGAGTTTGTTTATGGCCGTACATTTGACTATTTGTTTTAAAACTTTTAGCGCAAATGCTACAATTATATGGACGATCGTTTGAATGAGAAGCCAAGTGATTTTTTAATCCTATTGATGTTGAAAATTGCGCAATACATTGAGTGCATTTATATGCCTTTTCACCTGTATGCTTTTGCATATGATTTACTATATTTCTCGCCTTTTGGCCACAAATTTCGCAAGTATTTTTATGTCCAACCATGTGTTTTATTTTTTCTGAACGACGTTTGAATTTCTTACCACAAATATCACAAATGATTTGCGACTTTGGCTTAGATTTAACTTCTTCTAGAGTGGATAGTGGTGTTTCTGCACTTTCTTCATCCGCATGTAATAGATGTTCGGGATCTTCACAACCAATCTCGCCATCCAACTTAAGCGTAATACTTTCATCCAAATAATCAGTATTTTCAATTGTTTTGCAAACTTTTTCTAATTCATCTTTCATCAGTGTATCAACGGCTAACTGAAATTTTTTCGAATTTTTGTGATTGGTTTGCGGCTCTGCTAAACGTCAAAATAACCTTACCTTCAATTCTATGTCCTCTACGTTACCAAATTTCTCAAATCTACCAACCAATTGATTAATAAAAGCCTCGTCTAATAAATGACCACTTTGAAATTGTTGAAGAAATTCATTTTTCACGTGTTCGGATGAATTTCCGGTCTGATAATACCGTTTTACAATAAATATTTTTTCAAGTAATGTGAACGCTGTCATTTTATTTAAGAGAGCGTTGGGCAGCACCTTCATTCTGATGACTACGTAAATATGTACACAATACCACTACAATAATAGACCATTTTTCTATATAGAAAAATTACATGAGTTACCAACAGTAGGTATATACAAACAAAAATATGGGCGTCATAGGAAGAACAAAAAATTACATGGGGCAAAAAAGAAATCTTTACTTGTCCCAATAAATCTGCTTTATTATCTACAAACATAATTTATCTGAAGGATCACGATAAATAGTGATATTTTGAGAAACTTTTCCGAAAAGTAAGTGACATAACGCGCACAAAACGACGAAAATGAAACATAAGAATATTTTACCACAGTACACATAATACACAAAATTATTATGTGTGATATTTTACCTTCTCAAGTTTCAATATCGTAGATAAACCATATCCCAATTTTTAATCTTTACTGTAAATTTTACACAAGCCCACAAAAAAAATCCAATTGCCGATAAAATTGGTTTTTTTTGTTTAGATATTATGTACAACCAACTAAATCACGCATTTGGGCTTAACCTTAGTATTGATTGGTTAAAATGTATTTTGGTTTATTACACAGTATTAAATAAAAATCAAGTTTTATTTGAACAAAAATAAAACACAAAATATTTTGTTGTCATACACAAAAACGTACACCCATTCCCTTCAACATATTTTGGTTTACTAAAAAAGTAAAAAAGCATGCAAGAGCGGCAGTAAAAAATCTCGTATATTTTTGTTTTTCTTTTATTTGTTGTTACGGTGTAAAACCAAATATTAAATAGTATCAATATAGGACATTGCCTAGTAAAATCGTGTTCCATTTTTTTCTATAAGTCAAGAGTGAAGTTAGCTGTTTTAGTAAACTCGTTAAAAAAACTCGAAAATCAACACAGCTGGTGAAAAAGTAAAACTAAATTTAACTATTTCAACTGTTTAGCTTAAGGCGATGCCATATACACATTTCTACGGACGACATCTAAAAACAGATTTTGCATTTACGAATTAATTAGAGCATATTTTTGACTCAAATCAATGAGATAATATGTAAAATATCTCAAGTTAGTAGCTAAAATAATAAATTTGGAATTATTTAATGATTTTAATTGAAAAATTATCAATTTTCTATTTAGCCGTTTCTAGAAACGATTTTTTCTGTGAATGGTATAATTTTACACGTGAACGAACGCACAAAAACCAAAAACGATTTCCGAACTCATCAAAAAAATTTAAACGATTTTTTTCTCTGTTGTCTATGAACTTCAACAAATGTCAAAAAATTCCAAAACAAAATATATATTTTTCATTAATTTAATATTTTTATAAGGCTCACCATGAATATGGTATGGTAAACTTATTTAATTATAAAATGAATTAGCTGCTGATGTATTATGAAAATTTTATAAAGAATTGTTGTTGTAAAAATCGTCTGTATTTTTTTGGTATGTGGCGAGGCAAAATAAATTTACGTACGAATCGTCTGTTATTCCTCCTGTTTACACGAGAGTTGAATTCAACACAAATTTCTTCGTTCCTTTCCCTCTTGCCTATAATCTAAATTTTTTTTTGCGTACTTTTTCAACACGAATTTTAGGTGTTGAACGAATTGTAATTTACTAAAAGCGTTGCCACATACACATCTAATAACAGACGATTCGTGCGTAAATTTATTTTGCCTCGCCACATACCAAAAAAAATACAGACGATTTTTACAACAACAATTCTTTATAAAATGTTCATAATACATAAGCAGCTAATTCATTTTATAATTAAATAAGTTTACCATACCATATAAGTTTACCATACCTCATCATGAATGAGCCTTATAAAAATATTAAATTAATGAAAAATATATATTTTGTTTCGGAATTTTTTGACATTTGTTGAAGTTCATAGACAACAGAGAAAAAAATCGTTTAAAATTTTTTGATGAGTTCGGAAATCGTTTTAGATTTTTGTGCGTTCGTTCACGTGTAAAATTATACCATTCAGAGAAAAAATTGTTTCTAGGAACGGCTAAATAGAAAATTGATAATTTTTCAATTAAAATTATTAAATAATTCCAAATTTATTATTTTAGCTACTAACTTGAGATATTTTACATATTATCTCATTGATTTGAGTCAAAAATATGCTCTAATTAATTCGTAAATGCGAAATCTGTTTTTAGATGTCGTCCGTAGAAATGTGTATGTGGCATCCCCTTAACACAAACAGAAAAGCTATAAAAAAAATTTGGGTCCAATTTTTTTTTTCTGAAAACAGGTTTCATTTTCAATTTGTCTTTCGTTCGCAAAACATAAAAACATCTACCGAACATAAAAAATAAATATTTATGTAGTTGCGTTGGGTTTTCAACAAAAAAATTATTTTTATTTTGTTTTGTATAACATAATTAATTCCTAAATATCAATTTATTTTTTATAAAAAATATAATAACAAATTTTATAAAGTAAAAATTATTTATTGAGCCAATAATAACTATAATAAAGTTGGTAATTGTTTAGGGCTCGTTTTTATTTTAAATAAAGTAAAACAAATTTAAAGACTGAGCTTTCGATGTCTCATCGACATCATTTTCAAAGCTAATGAAATTTTTTTTATATAAATTTCTTAAAAACAAATATAAAAAGCCTATACAGTAAATACAATTTTTTCAAATAGCAAATACAAAATTTTATAAACTATAATTATAAATTATTGTAAAGCATTGCTGTGCATTGCATAAAAAATATTAATCAAAATAGCTAATAAGTAGCTGTCAATTTGTTTTAAAAATTAAAATAATTTTTATTATTATTTATTTTTTTAACAACAGTTTGTTTTCAAAATTATCGTTAATGTAGATTACACAAAAAAAAAATTTTTGTATAACACAACCAAAAAAATATACGAATAAATTGACAACCGCTTTTACGATGCTTCTCCGAAGAAATTCAATATGAAATGAAAATAATTTTACACATACATAAGTAAATAACATAAACTACGTTTTACCGTGTGAACGCAAATGTTGAATTATGATTGTTGAATTACTCTTCGTCTAAACAGGCCCATTAGATGTGTATGTGGCAACGCTTTTAGACAAAAAAGTAAACAAACAAAACATTAAACTTTAATAGTTAAAAAAACGACAAAAGCGACACCGTGACCAAAAATCTAATTACGGTAAATGCGATAAGCTAAAGGCGATGCCACATACACATTTCTATGGACGACATCTAAAAACAGATTTCTCATTTACGAATTAATTAGAGCATATTTTTGACTCAAATCAATGAGATAATATGTAAAATATCTCAAGTTAGTAGCTAAAATAATAAATTTGGAATTATTTAATAATTTTAATTGAAAAATTATCAATTTTCTATTTAGCCGTTCCTAGAAACGATTTTTTCTGTGAATGGTATAATTTTACACGTCAACGAACGCACAAAAATCAAACGATTTCCAAACTCATCAAAAAATTTTAAACGATTTTTGTCTCTGTTGTATTTTTCTTTGATTACTTCAAAACAAATGACAAAAATTTCAAAGAAATTTTTTTTTTTATTATTTTAATATTTTTATTTAAAGTGCATCATGAATATGGCGACACCATGATTAAACATATGATTTCACTTTGACAATTTGAATAGAAATGGCGGTATGAAAATTCAGCTCAAAACAAAATACAAAGAATTGTTGTTTTGTTGTTGTAAAAATCGTTTGTATTGTTTTCATGTATGTGGCGAGGCAAAATAAATTTACGCACGAATCGTCTGTAATTAGATGTGTATGTGGCAACGCTTTAAAGGACAAGACACACCAAGCGCGGCGCGTCAAATTCCAAAAGTTCCATACAACTCGACGCGCATATCCGTTTACACCAAGGGCGGCGCGGCAACTTTTTTGTTTTAGCTAATTTTGAGAATTTTAGACTTTTGTTTTAATAATCATTCATTTTGGTAAATAATATTAGTGCTTACTTCGAAATCGAAGATCATTATTTTTAGGTTATGTTCGGCGGTGATGGACGAACTTTTTTGGCCGCTTGGTGTGGTACATGATTTCGCGGCGGCGGATGCAGCTTCATTCAATACAATTTCTTAAAATTACAATTTTTTTTTTGAAAACCCAAAATTTGTAATGTTTTTTATAGATAATAGACCATTTTCCTCAAACGTCAAAATAACATTATGACAGTTGAACGTGTATGGCAAACCAATAAAAAAAAATTGCATTTTTTTATTTTATTCATAAATTCTCATAATGCTATTAAAATTTAACAATACAATTGTTTGTGGTTGTGTTTTAAACATTAAACTTTAATAGTTGTGTCATAAACTTTGAAAATTACAAACAAATTTTAGTTTGTTCTTGTTTGCCATACAGCTTCAGCTGTCAAATTCTCGGAGGAAAATGGTCTATTGGTATATAATTGCTTATACTATCGTTTCTATACAATACATAAATTGCCGCTCGCCGCCGACGCTTGGTGTGTCTAGTCCTTAAAGCGTTGCCACATACACATCTAATAACAGACGATTCGTGCGTAAATTTATTTTGCCTCGCCACATACCAAAAAAATACAGTCGATTTTTACAACAACAATTCAGTGTAACCAAATTGACAAAAAAAAAAATATTTTTAAAATGTCTTCGCATAGTTCGCATCGTATGCAATATAATTTGTTGAAAATAATTAACACAAATATGTTGATTTTTACACATACATATTATAAATGGAAATAATTAATTATTAGTTTATACATTATTTATATTATAAATAAAAATAATAAATTATTTATTTATAATATAGATAAACCCGTGGCGAGCTGCAGCTATCGGGGGGGTCACAGGTGGTGGATAGTGAACGGCCTATCGATAGGTAGGTTAGCGGTGAATTAAATAAGCCGTCCCCAACCGCAGCTCTGCTGGGAGGAGAGTCTCAGAGAACGGGGGAGTGGTTAACCTCCGTTCACTAAATTCTGAGTGCCTAGGATACCCAGTAGGGAAAGGCGAACTGATGGCGCCTTAAAACCATCGACCACAACCACGGTGAACTGGGCGTCCGTCCCCTTGTGGTCCCGAGCCTCCAGGTAGTGAAAGGGGAACCCCATAAACGGGTATCTCATGAATGAAATGGGTCCCATTGGCTTGGGATATCTATATGAATGGTGGATGAGGGAGTGAATGCGGGAGGAGGACAGGGGCGCGGGGGACGGGGTGCTCGGTGAGCCAATGGGCTGGATTAAGGTGTTACGCGACCCGTGCTGATAATCGGCTAGACTGGGGGCCCATTTAACAAAGCCCAGTCGTGAACGGAGCCCTCTGGATACCTGGCGACCTCCAGTTGTATTTAGCCTTGCCTGCGTACACGGATCTCTGCGCAGGTCGACTTATATTTCTCCGACACTCGTGGGGAAAACATGGAAAGTACAAAGAAAAAACAAAATAAAGGGGCCGGCACCCTTCAAAAACCGGAGGAAGAGAGTAACTCTAACCGCAAAGGTGGAGCTACATCATCAGGAGCAAGGGTAAGCGACACTTTGGCATCGAAGCCAGGTGGTAGCGGATCCGTCAAAGGAGATAGGGGGGGAGTGAAGGAGATCCCTCCTTCGAAGCGTCGATACAGGGAGAGACGGTCGGCGTTCAGAATTTTGGAAAGACTGGCTGCGACCCCTGAGGGGCAGCTTACAGTCGAACAGCGTAAGTCTGTAGCATGGGCTAAAGAAACTGTTGGCCGTGTTAGCTCGGAAAGGGATCTTGTGTCTAAAAGACAGAGGTCCCAGGATGAGTTAGAACCGGGTGACAGTAAGCGGGCCAAGGTGCAAGCGGACAAGACGTCGGGTGCTCCTAGGGATCGGAAACTGAAGCTATTCAGTGAGATCCTAAAGGAGCACGTGCTGGTGCTAGCCGTCATTGACAGAAGTCAAGAAGATGGGAGCATCACGTCAGAGAAGTGGAGGGTAGCGCATAATGCACTAAACTCCATTTTTCTAAGGATCCTGAGAGAGAATCCGGGATCCCCTCCATCCTACAGAGATGCGGGATGGTACCAGGGGCGCGTGAAGTTGACTGCGTGCTCAGACCAGAGATCGGCTGACCTGTATAGAAGAGCAGTGGCCGAAGTAGGCGAGGTATGGCAGGGTGCGCGGCTTGAGGCAGTCTGCAGGGAGGAAATCCCGAGCAGGCCGAGGGCACGTGTATGGCTGCCAACCGAGCCGGATAAGCCGGAAGAGATCCTCGAGATCATCCGGGCCAGCAATCCCGATCTTCAGACCGAGGACTGGAGGATTGTAAAGCGAGAGGAGGCTAAGGGAGGCTTTAGATTGGCAATCATGCTGATCAATAAAGAGTCCCTGGCTTCCCTCGCAAAACTAAAAGGGGTGATCAACTTCGGGTTCGGGTCGATCACCCTAAAAATATATAAAAAAGATGAGGCCGAGGAGACCACGAAAGACCAGCCTGGGAGTGACGGTGAACGGGCTCAGCAGGAGATGGTCAAGCGGGCTGAGGACGGCTGGAAAAGTGCTTCGGAAGCAGGAAAAATCGAAACTGGAGGTAGCCTCCTCTCACTGGAGTCTGATGGGGACATCCTGTCGGGCTCTCGACGAGAGGAGGATAGCGGCCGGAACAACGAGCCAGACGGCACTATCCCGATGCAGGGGGTGCAGGTAGAGGTGAGTAAGGTTGAATACAATGTTTAGCATTGTACAAATAAACCTACATCACACGAAGGCTGCCTCGGCAGCTCTCGTGCTCAGACTGGCTAAGTCTGATGACGACTTGGTGTTAATCCAAGAACCTTGGATTAGCAATAACAGGATTTGTGGCCTCAGAATGAAAGGGTATAAATTACTATACTCAAGCAACTCTGAAAAGATCAGATCCTGTATTTTAGCGAAAAATAATTTGAATATTTTTCTTCTTCCTCAATTTAGTAGTGGGGATGTTACGGCAGTGAGTGTTGAGGCCGGCTGTGAAAAATTATGGCTGGCCTCAGCCTATATGGATCGGGAAAAGGGGATTCCACCGGATAACCTGGGGGAATTAATCCGGGAAGCTGATCACAGAAGGGTAGGTGTTATACTCGGATGTGATGCAAACGCACATCACACCATATGGGGAAGCACAGACATCAATGAGAGGGGTGAGTTATTTTTTGATTATTTATTAAATACCAACCTTTTAGTCTGCAATATTGGACGAGAACCGACATTCATTGTTAAAAATCGACAGGAGGTTCTAGATGTAACCTTTGCGTCGGAAACGATTTTTCATATGATCAGAGGGTGGAGGGTGGCGAAGGAGCACTCATTTTCTGATCATCGATATGTAATATATAACCTCGAAATTAAACCTGTAGCCCGGAAAGCCTTCAGGAATCCCAGAAGGACAAACTGGAACAAATATAGGGAAGTTTTGGAGGAACTATTGCCGCTGGAGGTCCCGGGACCTCCGGCGACGGTAGAAGAATTAGACTGCATGGTGGATATTGTCACAAGAGCGTGCAATCTTTCATTTAATGCTGCGTGCCCCCTGATAAAGCCTAGGGGCAGGCAGAAACCGATATGGTGGACCAAAGAATTGGGAACGTATCGGAGAGTGTGTAGGACAGCTTTTAACAAAGCTAAGAGCACAAGGGAGGTTAGGGATTGGGACTCCTATAAGGAGGACCTAAGAAAGTACAAAAAAGAGTTGAAGAAGGCACAAAGGGGGTCCTGGAGACTCTTCTGTTGTAGGATGGAGGAGGTCTCTGAGACTTCTCGCCTTAGGAAAATTCTAGCTACTAACCCAACCAGTCCTAGTTATTTAATTAGACCAGACGGGTCATGGACAACAACAAGTGCGGAATCATTGGAGCTCCTTATCGAGACCCATTTTCCGGGAAGCTTTGAAGACTCGATGGAGCCTGGAGCTCATCGAGCAACACCTTCATTAGAGATGGAGGGCATCTTGGACAGGGAGCGAATCCGGTGGGCGCTGAACGGCTTTAAGCCGTATAAATCGGCGGGCCCGGATCGGATTATACCAGCAGAGATCCAAAGGAATTCGGCAGTCATCCTCCCCTGGCTGGAGGGCATCTTCAGAGGGTGTCTGAGACTAGCTTATATTCCTAGGAAATGGATGGAGGTCAGAGTGGTCTTTATACCGAAATCGGGAAAAAGCTCACATGCCTATCCAAAGGACCTGAGACCTATAACTCTATCATCCTTTCTGTTGAAAACCATGGAAAGGTTGGTAGATGTAGGTACTCGATCAAAAATTGAGCCCAGGAATTGGGCAACGTCACAGCATGCGTACTGTAAGGGTAGGTCGGTAGATACAGCTCTGCACGATCTGGTACGCATGATTGAGAAGTCAATCTACTCGCAAGAGTTCTGTATGGTAGCATTTCTCGACATTGAGGGTGCCTTTAATAATGTAAAAACGGAGGCGATCATCGAAGGACTGCTACCTTTGAACGTGGATTACCCCATAATAAGGCTGATAAATCAAATGCTGGTAAGCAGGATTATTACTTCGGAACTGGGGGAGGCCACCATTAGAAGGCGGGTGGTTAGAGGAACCCCTCAAGGAGGTGTAATGTCCCCCTTTCTTTGGAGTGTGGTGATGAATGGTTTGCTGTTGGAACTGGAGAGAGAGGGGATAGGGGTTGTAGCATATGCAGATGATGTAGCGTTGGCTGTCTCTGGCAAATATCTGGGTACGATTAGGGACGTTATGCAGAATGCGCTCCTGATCGTTACGAAATGGGCCAGCAAATGTGGATTAGGAATCAACCCTTCCAAGACTGAGCTGGTACTATTTACTAAGAAGTATAAAATTCCGGTAGTTAGCCCTCCTACCGTGAACGGCAGTAGGCTGGCTTTTGCTGACAGAGCAAGATTTCTGGGCATAATCTTGGACAGTAAGCTCAGCTGGAAGCCTAACATTGTGGAAAGGGTGAATAAGGCTAATGTAGCCATTTACTCGTGTAGGAACGCCATAGGTAAGAAATGGGGTCTGAAACCAGAGCTGGTGCACTGGCTCTATACGGCAGTGGTAAGACCAGTGCTCACGTACGGGGTGGGAGTGTGGTGGCCAGCTCTGGAGAAGGCAACATTTATAAAAATGATGGAAAAGGTGCAAAGAACGGCCTGCATGCTTATAAGCGGGGCACTTAGGTCAACACCTACACGCGCCTTGGAGGTTATGTTCCACCTTCTTCCAATCGAATTTTTTGGTAAACAGATAGCAGCCAATGTGGCTACGAGACTCTCGGCTGTCTCTCAGTGGAAGTGTCTTCAAGCGGGACACTCGACGATAACTAGATCGCTAAGGGAAGAACTGGCGAATCTAGATTATATTAAGCCAACGTTGTGCTTCGATAAGGGTTTCCGGACCATCTGTCCTTCGAGAGAATCTTGGAGGAACGGATCAATACTGGAAAACGAGGCACTGCAATTTTTCACGGACGGCTCTAAGCTAGACGGTAAGGTAGGAGCCGGAGTCTTCTGTGAGAAGCTTAACGTTAATATTTCCGTTCGTCTCCCTGACTACTGCAGCGTGTACCAGGCTGAAGTGGTGGCGATAGGCGAAGTCGTGACATGGTTGAAGCATAATGTGGTATCCGTGAGGGATATCGCAATTTATGTGGACAGTCAAGCGGCGGTCAGGTCGCTGGAGGCGGTTTGTCTGAAGTCACGGGTGGCGCTGGATTGCCGATCATCTCTTAACGAGATGAGCGAGTATTTCAGCATCCAGATAATCTGGGTCCCTGGTCACTCGGACGTCACGGGAAACTGCAGGGCGGACGAACTAGCTAGGTACGGCACGACTCTCCAGATACAGCCAGGAAGGGCGGGTCTGGGGAGGCCTATAGCAGCACTCAAATTGGCGCTCAGTAAGCAGGCAATTGCCTTGACAAATGAGAGGTGGACCAACTCTCTCACGTGCAGGGTGGCAAAACAGGTTTGGCCAAAACTGGACCTGCGGCGCTCCAAGGTACTAGTATCTCTAGGAAAACGGGAGTTAGGATTGGTCGTAGGGATACTGACAGGACACTGCCTTTTTGGGGAACATGCAAGAAGGATGGGTCTACAGACTAATGACTTCTGTAGAAGCTGTTTGGACGAAGAGGAGGAGGAGACGTTGGATCACTTCCTATGCTCGTGTCCGGGACTATCAGGCAGAAGACATAAGTACTTAGGTGTGTACAGCATGGACAGCCTTTCGGAACTCGCGGGCTGTGAAGTGCGAGATATTTTACGCTACATAAGTAGCTCCGGATGGTTTCAACGGGAGTAAAGGGGAGATAGGATCCTGTGGTATCACAATGGGCCACTGCTGGCCTAAGTGTGCGATAGCAGCCACTCTAACCTAACCTAACCTAACCTAATATAGATAAACCAAAAATGTACACCAAAATTTTTTCTTTTTTCATTTCGTTTCAACATATATCTTATACATATCACACAAACTATGTTTCGTCAATGCCTCCTAAACGCCTTTAGGAGGCATTGGTTTCGTCGTACGCACGAAAATAAAAGCAAACTAAAAACACATGCGTAAAATGAACTAAATTTGTTTTATTACTAGTTTGAAAGCGATATCGCTCCAAATTTATTTTATTGTTTTATCACAACACACTCGAAAAATAAAATAAAATTAAAAAACACATTCGAAAATAAGTAGGAAATTTTTTTATTACACTTTCAATCTTTATTTTATATTTAAACACAAATTTTTTTTGTATTGTTTTACAATTGCTCTCTCGAAAATAAAATTTAAACTAAAATCTACAAGTCAAAAATGTCCTTGAAATATTTTTTATTTAATTTATGTTTGTGTTAGTGTGGTTGAATAGAAAATTTTTTTAGTCGCAATTAAAACTTCTATGGTAAATGGGGAAAGGAACGAGGAAAAATCCAGGATTTTTTTTTACGTGTGGAATCAGCCAATCCGTGGTTCCACACTTTGATTCTTTGGTCGTGATTCTTTCATCGTTCCCTTCCCCTTCACCGACAAACTAATTTTTTTTCGGGAAGTTCTTGATTCTTTTTTCAGCAAAATTTTTTTTTGATTCAACTGATTCTCGCACAACAACAAAAATAAAATTTTCAAGGACACCTTGTTTATTTGTCGTTTTTGGGTTAATTTTAGTTTAATTTGCACTTTGAGTGGAAAAAATATATTTTTTCAAGCAAGGAAGCAGTTTTCGCAGCAAATAATAAACATTTTTTTACTATACGAAAAAACAAAATTTTACGCAGTTACATAAAAAAAGCAACGCGCAAAGAAATCAAATGTGGACGGCGATTGATTTTTTGAAATCATTGAATCACGACCAAAGAATTAAAGTGTGGCAAGGCTCAATGCTATAGCAAAGATAAGAATTATAGTTTGAAACCACAGGAACTGAAATCTCGCGTAGCTTTGCTGAATAAACAGTATAGTGAGCGGCTAATTGCAATCAATAAACCAAATCGTATGAGATTACCCTAAATGCTGATTAGCTGTACATCGTAATTATTATCGTTATAAGTTTCCATAGCAACTATAAATTTTGTTCACATAAATTTTTTTTCTGTGGTTTTGTGAGTAATTCCTATATTTTATATATAATATAAATATGTTGAGATGTCCAGGATTACCATTATTGCCAGGAACAGTCTTTCGAGATGTAAGTAATAAAAATAAAATTTAGCATTTAAGAAACATTTGTTTAAATTCGTGCGCTATCTTTTAGATTACGAAAACTAAATTTCATAAATCTCAGCATTGGGGGTATAATGGCAATGTACCTGTTCTAGTAGAAGCAATACGCCCAGGTATTGGCGGTGTACCTATAAAGAATCCAGATGATCCTCCACATCAGCTGCCATCATTCTATCCGCCTTATGTTGGTCCACTTATACCTCCTTGGTTGGCATATGATAAGAAGATACTAGGGTTCTATGCATATTTTAAAGAAACTCTCCAAGAAGTTTATCAATCAGCATACCAAGTACGCAAAGTTAAAATAATATTCTTCTTGGAGGACGGTACTCTCATGATCACAGAACCGAAAACCGATAATTCGGGAATTCCACAGGGGTGTTTGGTATCAAGGCAACGCATCCCCAGACCTGCACCTTGTCAAAATGAATTTATTTCACTGCTCGACTTAAATGTTAATAAACCCGTTCGAATTTATGATCGCGTCTATTACATAGTAGGATGTGATGTATTTACACGGAAATTTCTAAATCGTTTAGGTATTCATGTGCCGGACAATATGGATTCACCACCAGATCCAGGCACTGAACTTCGTAAAGAAATTGCAAAGACAAAACAGCCGAAAAAACCTTCCATTCAGATAGACACGTTATCTCAATTCTTGGAATATGATCGGAAAGTTTTAAAGTTTTCTGCATATTGGGACGATCGAAGAAGCCAATTTGGTGATCTAAGGAATTTGGAAATTTACTATTTTTTGTCGGATGATACAATACAGATTAAAGAAATTTTAGAAAAAAACAGCGGCCGTGACACTGGCGGCATGTTTTTAAAAAGAACAAAAATTGCTAAAGATTTCAGTGGGCTACCGGATTTGGGTCAAAATACACAATTTACTGTGTTGAATGTTCTTGGAGGCGGAATAAAAGGTGGTCGTTATATTCCGGATAGTTTGAATGTTGGTAATAGAGTCCAGGAATTTTACACAGATCGTGATATAACGCTCGGCACTACAATAAGCGTTATGAATCGAGCGATTGTTGTTACGGGCTGTGATGAATTTACTAAAGAATATTATCGGAAAAAGTATGGAATAGAAGATTTCGCGGCAATACCTAAACCAGATACAGGGGAAAAATGTTTTTACCCTGTCGATATTAATCTTAGAGAGTTACCACCGTTTAACGGCTGGGGCTCATATGAAGACAGTGAGGGAAATTGTAAAACAGTTGAACCAAAACCACCGAAAGCTGATTTTATGAAATTTATACACTTGGATCGTTATCTCTTAAGATTTGGTGCCAGAATGGTGTCAATATTCAAAGAAAATTGTGAAAGAATATTTATTGTCACTTACTATCTATCTGATGATACTATATCAGTTCATGAATTACCTGTACGAAATTCTGGTTTCTTAGGAGGAGATTTCTTTAGACGTGCTAAATTTGTTTTACCAAACCAAGAGGTATTTACTTCAAACAGGCCATTAACCTTTAAACCGCAAGATTTTTATATCGGTGCAGTTGTAACGCTCCGCGATCACAAATTTTATTTAATATCGGCTGATGAATTTGCCTTGTGCTACATGGAGAAAAAATGCAATGAATTTCCGTATTCCAATCCCGATGCTATTATGAACAAAATTCGGGATGCACTTCTGCCGATTTATAAAGACTTTATTGCTAAATATATGGCGCGGGTCTGTAATATAAGTAAAGACTCACAATGTTATACGGTGTTAAGACACGAAGACTTAAAAGAAATGTTGATCGAATTACTGCAAAATAATATTGTAGATCATGAAATTATTACGATATGCCGTTATTTTTCTGCTGAACATAAGCTGCCGATTGCCTGCGACCGGGAGAAAGTAAGATCTGCGGTTCACATGGAGATAATTAGAGAACTCTGGGATAAATCAGAACGTCTAAAGGAACATTTCTTTCACCTTGATCCCGAACAACACGACTATTTACCCGAAAGAGTGATTTTGTCTGCTATACGTGCAGTAAAATTGCCACTCGATATAGAACTAATTAATAGTATGTTTTCAGTGTAAGTATTTGGAGGAGAAATTACAATTCTCCTTTTAATCAATTTTTTTATTGCTTCCTAGGCTACACAAAAATGATAAATTGGAAATCAGTATTACGGATTTTTATAATTTTATTGACATTCATTTGGCAAGCTGTCCTATTCCACCACTAAATATAAAACATGATGTTTGTCCTGATTTGCCGTTCACGAGACGTGGTCGGCTCATTGATTGGGAATGTTTTATAAAAAGTCTGGGAATGGAGGAGAAGTTGAAAAAAGAAGCAGATTAAAAAATAATAAATTTTTTACTTAAATTTATATAATTTAATTAATTTATTAGTAGGTAATTACTTACTAAAATAATTAGCACAACAAATTTTAAACAATAATAAATTTTTCGTTAATTTTATATATTTTTCGATGACGTTTTTCTTTCATTTCTAAAGCCAGCAACGAGGGGAAATTCGAAATGACATCGGGCAAAATTAGCTATTATTCATATGGAACCCAATTTGCTTGCTTTTTAATAATTCCGAGTGATTTTAAACAATGTGAAATTGCTTGTTCAGTAACTTCTAATGCAAATGAGTCCTTCTTGCGTTTGGCCCGAATCTTTATCCAATATCACGCTGATTGTGGTTGTCGTCTACATCGCTAGATTTCTCATCGACAGAATTTGGCATTGAATCGGCATTGTGAATGTCGATATCGATCGCCTTCTTTCGTAAAAACGCCATGTTTTTGTCGTTGACATTTTTGCTCGCGACTCGCAAGATACTATATATGTACAACAACATATCCCTTTTCCTGCCTGCCCACACTATAACCATGGGCGGTATAAATATTTCCGTTAATCATCGTTGGACATTACTACCAAAAACAATATTTCTTGCCTTCCGGTAGATTATGTAGTTTTCATACTTGAGACGGCGCTAATTGCTACGGAAAATTGTTTTCTCGGAAACCTAGTGGTACAGATACTTTAAGACTGTGCTTTTCAGAATCCTAAACATACGTAGTGTACTAGTGTACGTAGTGTGTTTTCCCAAATTTTCCTATATTTCTAAATGGTGTCAATGGTAGTTTTCTATCATATATTTATTATAAAATGTTGTTTATTATAAACTTTTCCTGTATTTTTATACTAATACAAATAAATAGAAGACCGAAATATTTGATAGGAAAATCGAAATGTGCGCATGCTCGACCATTTTGAATGTACGTGTATATGTATCCTGGGGCGGTATGTTGTACCATCACTTCGAATCGAAATTCGAAAAAAGTCGAATGGCGGTATGTTGTATCATTTTCGAAAAGCAAAAATGATACAACTTTCATTTTTTCGATTCGACTTTTTTCGATTTCGATTCGAAGTGATGGTACAACATACCGCCCCAAGAAATTTTTGTCCTACTTTAAATTTCTTATAGGAAACATAACTTTTAAATATGAATATTAATATTTACAGTAATGATTTTGTTAACTAACAGTTTTTTATATTTTACACTATTTGACGTAGGCACTTGGCGAAACATACTTACACTTAATAAACACTTGTTTTTTATTTCGCAAAAATTAGATTTTTGAATATTTTAATTAAAAAATTTGTTCAAAAAGTTTGAAAATCACTCGATCGATTTCAACTTGTAAGGTCATCATCAGGGGCGGTATGTTGTACCATCACTTCGAATCGAAATTCGAAAAAAGTCGAATGGCGGTATGTTGTATCATTTTCGAAAAGAAAAAATGATACAACTTTCACTTTTTCGATTCGACTTTTTTCGAATTCGACTCTTTTCGATTCGAAGTGATGGTACAACATACCGCCCTTGGTCTACACAATGTTTGTTCTGCAGGTCGATTCTGGTTTTTCCTATAGGAAAAGGAATTAGGAAAAATATTTTCATAGTATTTTTGTCAAAAAAATTATTTTCTGGCCTACTAAGAAATCATGTTTGATCTAAAATTTTATAATTTAGGAATTATTTTTTCCGTATCGAAATTGGATAGGAAAAATATTCCCAATTTAATTTTGTTTTTGAAAAATGTACACTAACTATTTACCATAGCATGTCAGAAAAAAAAATTTGTTACCAAAATACTATGAAAATATTTTTCCTAATTCCTTTTCCTATAGGAAAAACCAGAATCGAGCTACTGGGGTGGGATGTTGTAACAAATATTAAATAGTATTTTAATATATGGTTGTAATATCACCTTTTTCGATATTTATCGAATATTATATCTCTTTTTCCTTAAATAAAATTGCTTGCGATTTCGCTTTTCAATTTTGCTTTCAATATTGCGATCGCACGCTACTAGAATAAATTGTTTTTTTATCTCTTTTTTGTTTTTCGATAAAGTATCACTCATAAAACACGTAGGTGATAGAATAAGAGTAGAATGACATATGCCTCAACCAGTCAGACTTAAGAGCTTAAGTTACACGCCGATTGCACCACTTAAGGCGATGCCACATACACATTTCTACGGACGACATCTAAAAACAGATTTCGCATTTACCAATTAATTAGAGCATATTTTTGACTCAAATCAATGAGATAATATGTAAAATATCTCAAGTTAATAGTTAAAATAAAAAATTTGGAATTATTTAATAATTTTAATTGAAAAATTATCAATTTTCTATATAGCCGTTCCTAGAAACAATTTTTTCTCTGAATGGTATAATTTTACACGTGAACGAACGCACAAAAATCTAAAACGATTTCCGAACTCATCAAAAAATTTTAAACGATTTTTTTCTCTGTTGTCTATGAACTTCAACAAATGTCAAAAAATTCCAAAACAAAATATATATTTTTCATTAATTTAATATTTTTATAAGGCTCCTCATGAATATGATGAATTAACTTATTTAATTATAAAATTAATTAGCTGCTTATGTATTATGAGCATTTTAGAAAGAATTGTTGTTGTAAAAATCGTCTGTATTTTTTTTTGGTATGTGGTGAGGCAAAATAAATTTACGCACGAATCGTCTGTTATTAGATGTGTATGTGGCAACGCTTTTAAGGCGATGCCACATACACATTGCTACGGACGACATCTAAAAACAGATTTCGCATTTACGAATCAATTAGAGCATATTTTTGACTCAAATCAATGAGATAATTTGTAAAATATCTCAAGTTAGTAGCTAAAATAATAAATTTGGAATTATTTAATAATTTTAAATGAAAAATTATCAATTTTCTATTTAGCCGTTCCTAGAAACGATTTTTTCTCTGAATGGTATAATTTTATACGTGAACGAACGCACAAAAATCTAAAACGATTTCCGAACTCATCAAAAAATTTTAAACGATTTTTTTCTCTGTTGTATTTTTCTTTGAAAGCGTTGCCACATACACATCTAATAACAGACGATTCGTGCGTAAATTTATTTTGCCTCGCCACATACCAAAAAAAATACAGACGATTTTTACAACAACAATTCTATATAAAATTTTCATAATACATAAGCAGCTAATTCATTTTATAATTAAATAATTTTACCATACCATATTCATGATGAGCCTTATAAAAATATTAAATTAACGAAAAATATATATTTTGTTTTGGAATTTTTTGACATTTGTTGAAGTTCACAGACAACAGAGAAAAAAATCGTTTAAAATTTTTTGATGAGTTCGGAAATCGTTTTAGATTTTTGTGCGTTCGTTCACGTGTAAAATTATACCATTCAGAGAAAAAATCATTTCTAGGAACGGCTAAATAGAAAACTGATAATTTTTCAATTAAAATTACTAAATAATTCCAAATTTTTTATTTTAGCTACTAACTTGAGATATTTTACATAGTATCTCATTGATTTGAGTCAAAAGTATGCTCAAATTAATCCGTAAATGCGAAATCTGTTTTTAGATGTCGTCCGTAGAAATGTGTATGTGGCATCGCCTTGATTACTTCAAAACAAATGACAAAAATTTCAAAGAAAAATTAATTTTTCATTAATTTAATATTTTTATTAAAAGCTCATCATGAATATGGCGAGACCATGATTAAACATATGATTACAATTTTTCACTTTGACAATTTGAATAGAAATGGCGGGATGAAAATTCAGCTCAAATCAAAATATAAAGAATTGTTGTTGTAAAAATCGTCTGTATTGTTTTCTTGTATGTGGCGAGGCAAAATAAATTTACGCACGAATCGTCTGTAATTAGATGTGTATGTGGCAACGCTATTAGGTTAGTGCTACAATCACCAAAATTTTATAGGCTTCTCGTCACAAATAAACAACGGACCTCTAAATTTCGTACCGCTCTCCTAAAAGCGTTGCCACATACACATCTAATAACAGACGATTCGTGCGTAAATTTATTTTGCCTCGCCACATACCAAAAAAAATACAGACGATTTTTACAACAACAATTCTTTATAAAATTTTCATAATACATAAGCAGCTAGTTCATTTTATAATTAAATAAGTTTACCATACCATATTCATGATGAGCCTTATAAAAATATTAAATTAATGAAAAATATATATTTTGTTTTGGAATTTTTTGACATTTGTTGAAGTTCATAGACAACAGAGAAAAAAATCGTTTAAAATTTTTTGATGAGTTCGGAAATCGTTTTAGATTTTTGTGCGTTCGTTCACGTGTAAAATTATACCATTCAGAGAAAAAATCGTTTCTAGGAACGGGTAAATAGAAAATTGATAATTTTTCAATTAAAATTATTAAATAATTCCAAATTTTTTATTTTAGCTACTAACTTGAGATATTTTACATATTATCTCATTGATTTGAGTCAAAAATATGCTCTAATTAATTCGTAAATGCGAAATCTGTTTTTAGATGTCGTCCGTAGAAATGTGTATGTGGCATCACCTTAAGTGGTCCAAAATGGAGCACAACTTAAGAACTTAAGTCTGACTGGTTGAGGCAATAATTTTTTCTTCGATTAGGTAGAGATCGCATTAGAAACAACGTAATTGATAAATGGAAAAAACGTTAAATTTTATTCGTGATGAAAGAGATGTAAATTTCGATAGTATCGAAAAAAGTGATGTTAAAACATCCCACCCCCGGGGCGGTATGTTGTACCATCTCTTCGAATCGAAATTCGAAAAAAGTCGAGTGGCGGTATGTTGTAAGATTTTTGAAAAGCAAAAAAGATTCAACTTTCACTTTTTCGATTCGACTTTTTTCGAATTCGACTTTTTTCGATTCGAAGTGATGTCCATCACTTCAAATCGTAATTCGAAAAAAGTCGGATGGCGGTATGTTGTATCATTTTCGAAAAGCAAAAATGATACAACTTTCACTTTTTCCATTCGACTTTTTTCGATTCGAAGTGGTGGTACAACATACCGCGGGCGGTATGTTGTACCATCACTTCAAATCGAAATTCGAAAAAAGTCGAATGGCAGTATGTTGTATTATTTTCGAAAAGCAAGTAAGCATTACGAGTACGACTTTCGAATTACGACTGAAACTAATTTTGACAAATTGTCAATGAAAACAAGAAAAAAAATATAGTACGACTTTTGTGTCGTATTTATAAATGTGTACGACTAAAACAACAACAAAAAGTCGTAATTACGACAACTCAAAATGCTTTAAATGAAAAGGCCTTTTGACGTCATTTGTCGTAACTCGTAACTCGTAATGCTTACATAATTCACCTCAAGATACAACTTTCAGTTTTTCGATTCGACTTTTTTCGAATTCGATTCGAAGTGATGGTACAACATACCGCCCCAGGGGTGGTATGTTGTACCAGAGATAACCTAAAAGAGATATTTCATCCTATGTAAACGTAAAAATTTAAACTGCGATTTCGTTTTCTGTAAATAGCCGCACACAATCATAAGTATTTTGTTTTTTTGCTTATACGTATACGCAGTTTAACGAAAAATCACAGATACAACGATGACATTGGAATTATCAGAAATATATTTTGTTTTCATATTTTAGTTCAAATGAAAAATCTAATTTGATTGTCTGTGGTTGTACCATCACTTCGAATCGAAATCGAAAAAAATCGAATCGAAAAAGTGAAAGTTGTATCATTTTTGCTTTTCGAAAATGATACAACATACCGCCATTCGCTTTTTTCGAATTTCGATTCGAAGTGATGGTACAACATACCGCCCCGTATTCTGTGATATAACCACAGAATATACATTTTAAATATGTTATAATTTTTTATTAATTTGTGATTACAAATTAAAAAGCACGATACATTTTTTTTATCTCCACTTCAATATTATTTTGCACATCACTGCTAAATAATAAAAACGCAAAATGTGTACATACATGCGCGCTATCACCAATAGAATAGAATTGTTTTTCCTTTTTCCTTACAGAAAAGTATGAAAAAAAAATTGAGAATTTTTTTGTTCTCAAATCACTTTTCTGAAGAAAAAGGAATTCTATTGGGGATGCGCTGATAATTTTTCTTTCGATTATTTCGTCATCATCGAAGGAAAATACAACAGCTCAATTTTGAGTGTCGCCTTCTCAAGTGCCGTATTTTTAACTTTCGACCTTTTCCCTTTTTATCGAACAACAGTTCGAAACTTAAGATTAGAATATTCCTAAGATTTAGTATCGAGTTCTTCGACGGCGTATGAAACTTGTCGCGAAAATTCGAAACGGCGAAACTCGATGTAATACAATTGTGTGCATGTATGTGATAAAATAAAATTGGCGGGCGCAACTTTGTACATGTATGTGAAATTTTTTATTAATAAAATTAAATTTTAGTTTTCTTTGTATAAAAAACATTTTATTATGCATACATCATAAACTGAAATAGTAATCATTTTTTCAAAATTGTTTTCAAGTTTACCACATATTTTCCTCCTTACATATTTGTGTCCCAGAGAATAATTAGGGAGAAATTTCCACCGATTTCAAGAAAACGGCCCCAGGTATGTGTCAGCCCTACTATTTTTTTTAGTTAGGCCTACATGGACTGGATACACTCACTATTCTACACAAAATGTTTCAAAACAGCGCCAATTAATCAATTTTAAATTTATTAAATAATTTAACAGTATCAATTTTATTTTAATAAATAGTACAAAGCAATTATTTACACGTTATAAATGTATACATAATAGATTTCAGCCCCAACGAACTTTGTCGTTAATTTCTGGACAAATTGTACTTAAGTTAAAATTAGCTAACGATGTGCTCCCACTAACGGCATTCCCATTACTATTATTACTTAAGTTAGCCGAAGGTAGTTGATGGTGATGATGATACGAGGAACTTGAGGTGTGGTATAAATGAAATGAAGGATCTTCTACTAGCGGGGAATTGATTCCCATTGCTGGTTGGAAATAAGTTGAATTTGGAAGGGTATCGTAATTGGGTAAGCTACAACTATTTGTTATATTTCGCTCCATATTGCTGCTTGTGTGTTTTGGGTTTGTTTGACTGATGTTATAAATATTTCGTGGTGGAGGTTTATTTATTGAAGGATATTGTTTAAAAGTACTTGTATTGGAAGCTGAAGAACTATTTTTAACATTAATATTATTATAGTTTTCGATGGCGTTCGGATAATAGTTATTATCGCTTGTATAACTATTGTTATTATTGTTGCTGTTATATAAGAAATTGTTGTAGTTTGTTGAAGGGTTATTCAGATCGCTCACATTCGCCGGGTTGCTATTAAGGTAATCCATGGAAAAGTACGCATCAGAAGACGGAGGTGGTATGATTGGATTATAATTTTCATTAAAATTGCGATTGTATTTAATATCCTTTTTATGTGAAACCGTGTCACTTTGGTTATGATTCGTCGATGAGGCTATTAAGGATTCTGCAGAATAAATGTTGCAACTGTTTTGTTTTTGTGTTGTTGCTATTGATGACGAGGCAATCGGTGCCAATGGTAATGGTGGAATATTTGGCGGGGGCATTAAATTACTGTTGTCATACAACATCGATTCGGTTGTATAATTCCAGCTATGTTTAAAGTTATTTTGCCCATCTTTTTTATTCTGTGGCGGTTTTACAATTGTCTGGGAAAGGTCGGAATTACTAGATTTACTTGCAATAGGCATTGGCTTGTTTGATATTTTCATAACTGGATTAATTAAATTAGATGGTTGATTATCTACTAGCTGACTAACCGAAAAGAAATTATTTTGAACTCTGTTTCCATTGTGACTACTGTTAACTGATTCCACGGATGTAGTGCTTAGAGCAAGATCTCCATGCAAATTGGGTAATGTCGATGGCATAAATGAATGAGATGTATTCGGATAATGTGTGCCATCCAAAATGTTTGACATTTTATTTGGTGACCATGGGAAATTGTCGTCTCCCGGTGGATGAGCAAAAAATATATCTGAATTACGTTTCAATTCAGGATAGTAAGTATCCAGCGGCGGGGGTGGCGGTGGCAAAATAGTAGAATAGTCAGGATTCTGCCCTTTATATTGCGATGTTGAGCAAGAGGCCACTGGTGATGTCGCCATCATCCAATTCACCGGCTGATGATTATATTTGGTTGTGCTCTTTTGCGAAGACTGCTTTTTAGCAGGAAGACGATTAAACGAATTTTCATATGCCAACGTGCTAGTATGACTACTGAAATTTGAATTATTCACAAAATTATTTACATTTGAATCCTGAGCTGAATTTGTCGAGAAAGGATTAAAGGTATTGTAACTAGGACAACTTGTATACTTCATTTGTTGATTACTTGATACAGAATTTGTTAATGAAAATGTGAAATTCGTCCCTATTGTCGTCGTAATTTGTTGCTCTATGGAAAATGGATTATTGTTAAAATTACTGGCAACCATAGCTATTTGAGCAGTAGGTGGCGGAAATGAAAAATTAGGAAAATTGTTTGATTTTGTTGTTGACGATGAATAAATTGCCGAATTTGCGGTCGTTGCTAAAGTAGTCAGTGAAAATGAAAACGAAGGTGTCGCAGTAGTTACAATACCAAGTGGTTTGGAAGCACAGCTAGGAAATGATTCATTTACACCAGTTGAAGTAGAGTAATTTGGTTTTGTCAAGAAATCGTAATTTGATTTAGGTATAAATGTAGGTGTGGTAAGTGACGGAATCGGCAAAGTGGAAGATAGTGGCGTTGATGTTGCCGAAGCTGAAGTTACGGTTGAGGTTAGTGCAAATGTGAAGGTAGGCTTTGTTGGTTCTGGCTTCGATACAAAATCAATTCTAAACGATAAAGATGGATACTTTGTCGCTGATTTGTCACCATTGTTTTCACTATGCATTGGTTTGAAAGGTGGTATTTGGTTTTTTTGTATTTTACATTCTATACTGTTTTTCTGTTCTGTTCTTTCTATCGTTATACTAGTATTTGTAGAATGTATGTTAGTTGCTGAAGGAGGATTTACATTGAGTAACGCAGGGAGATTAATGTCGAGTAATGTTTCCGAATTTTGATTAGTGGTACTCACTGCAATGTCCTTTTTGTCACCTTTTTTACTTGCATTCGCCATTTCAGGTTCATTTTTTACTTCTTCTTCCGTTGGCTTAGTCGAAACTAATGGAAAATTCATCAAATAGGCAGCAGTAGGTGATAGCGATTCGGAATGTTGATTTGAAGTTGGAACTTGTAAATTTTCGAATATATCACTACTAATTTCTGGTGGTGAAATGGTTAACATCTTAGAGCAGTCCTTAGTTTTTGAATTGACATCGAGGCTTGAAATTTTACTTACAATGATTTCTTCTTTTTTTATCTTCTTAGTTGGAGGTGAGCCGGTATCACATTTTGTAACAGATATTTTTTCTTCTAGCTCTAATTTCGGTTTTCGTGATAATGGAGGTATCGGTAACTTACCGGGTACTTCAATCGGTTTAGGTTTAATTGGTTTATTCTTCACAATTTTGACAGATTCCAATTTCATAACAGGTACAAATATTCCAGTTGCCATGATCGGAGTCGTGGTGGTTGAAAATGTAGTAGTTGAGGAAGCTATACATGTGCTTGTGCTCGTAGTAATTGTACTCGAGGACTCGATGCTTGAAGAACCATTTGAAACAAATATGGAATTTGAAATGATTTGGAGGCACATTAAAGGTGGTTGCGTAGTTGTTATGGGGGCATCCGTTGTTTGTGCAGTTATTACAACTGCCTTTTTCGATTTCTTTGTTTTCTTTTTTTCAGCATTTTCAATTTTACTCGAAATACCTTCGATTAATTTTTTGGAATATTTCTTCGGTTTTTCAAATTCTACTTTCTTTTCCAAATTCTCCTGTTTCTTTAAATTTATCTCGTTTAAATTGTTTTCTTTGATTTTCGTAAATTTTTGTTCTATTTTGCTATCCAATTTATAATTACGAATCCATGTATTTTTATTGTTGAATTCTGGAATTGGTATTTCTGCTTTTCTTAATATTTCTATCAATTGCTCGTTTCGAGATCGAAGTAAATTTATTGTATTTTCTAGATCTTCTTGATTTTCTAAAACAAACATATTAAGGCGATTATAATCCTGAAATAAAGTTATACAAAAGGAGTGGTCACAAATACTTTACTCAGAATCTCTTTGTTATTGCCAGCTAAAAGCTCTTTTTTTTCGTTTTGTAATTCTTCGATAAGTAATATCGATCTCTGTAAAATTTCAATTTTACTAAATGGTTTAGATGGATCATACTGTGGTAAGAGCGCGGCTAGAACGTCGAAAGTTTTATTAAATCGCAATCGTCGATCCTTTTCCCAATCTTTATTTTTATCACGATCTTTACTAAAATAAACAATTTCATTTCACTATAATATATCTCCTATTCAGAAATTAACCTTACACTGCTTTCTTAGGTTTTTCTCTTTCAGTCATAACAGTAATATAAAATTAAATATACGATATATTTAAAATATTCATTAAAAATAAAAACTACAATTAAATCTAGACAGATTTTATGAGATGTCACATTTGAAAGGTCGTTGTTTTTGTTTACAACTAAAAAGCCATCTGTGGAGAGGCCCGAAACTATAACCGGTACTGCTACAATTATAGCAATGGAATGCAAAATGTATTTTTACGTGCTACAGCCTCAATAATTTCAAGCAGTTTTAGAAAATTTGGCTTTCGTTCATTTCGTACTCGGCATTCCTCTCTCTTTTACTTCCGCTACTGTCGTCAATAGTACACATAAAAATGGGTAAGTGAAGTAAAATAATTTTTTTAATAGTAAAACATTTAAATTTAATTATTAAATAATATGTGAAAGAATAACAAAAGTATTACTAATTGTTTGATATTTTTATTTTATATAAAATTGAATTATTTTATGAAATAATTGAAAACACAAAATAGTGCCGCCCAAACTTAGTTTTTTTTCTGTATATACATACATTATAAGTTCATAATGGCAGACTTGATAAACGCATGTTTTTAGTTAAAAGTATCTTCAAATATTTAAATCATCGTAAGTTTAAATTGAATTATAGGTAACAATTAGAAAATAATTTTGGTTTTTCTTCATTTTGTGTTACAAATTTGATAAAACCATTTTACTGGTTTAAAATATTGTATTAATCTAACTGAAAAGTTTGATTTTGATAGCGTAATGGGTTTTAAAATAATTTTATAAGTTTTACTAGCAAAAAATGTTTGGTTAAGAAGTATAGTTAATTATTTACTTATCAAATTTCTTGCTTACAGGTAAACCAAGAGGTCTACGTACTGCACGTAAACATGTTAATCATCGTCGTGACCAAAGATGGGCAGACAAAGATTACAAAAAAGCCCACTTAGGAACACGTTGGAAGGCTAACCCCTTCGGCGGAGCTTCACACGCGAAGGGAATTGTGCTAGAAAAAGTGTAGGTTAAAAATTTTCTTAATTTTAATATAATGAAAACATGTGTTTTTTATTTCCTTGCAGGCGTGTGAATAATTGTTTGAATTAATTTAGCTTGATGTCACGCAGTATATTCTTGTGGCTTGGTTTTTTTTTTCATATAAGTCCAATCACAGGAGTATACTGTGAGCTATTAAGCTAACACCAACTGAAAGATGTTATTTTCGATTAATTATATAATTAATTGTATGTTAATATATAAAAGTTTATATTTGCCATTTTGTTTATTTGCAGTGGTGTTGAAGCCAAACAACCAAATTCTGCTATTCGCAAGTGCGTAAGAGTACAGTTAATCAAAAATGGTAAAAAGATTACAGCATTCGTACCACGCGATGGTAGCTTAAATTATATTGAAGAAAACGATGAAGTTCTAGTTGCAGGATTCGGTCGTAAAGGTCACGCTGTCGGTGATATTCCCGGTGTTAGATTCAAAGTAAATATTTTTTTTCTTACAATTTCTAATATATTTTAATTTCGTCTTGTTTCTATTGCAGGTTGTTAAAGTAGCAAACGTATCTCTCTTAGCTTTATATAAAGAAAAGAAAGAACGTCCAAGATCATAAATTATAATTCCATTAAATTATAATAAAATAAAAACAATGTAAGAATTCTGTTGATTTTTTCAAAAATAAATGGTGTTTTTACATAACCAAACCACTAGATTGTGATAATTTTAAGAAATTTCTCTTGTAAGCCTAGCTTTATGAAAAGACTGTATATGTAAAGAAAAATTATTAAATATTTAACGACAAATACGATTTAGTATTTAGAAGATATTTTATGTTTTTCGAAAATTTCTTCCCCGACAAAAAATTTTCGTAATTTGAATATCGGTCATGAATGAATTCATGACAAATCAACGTAGTTCTATCAAAATTATCATTCCTATTTTGCGCTACAGAGTACAGTTTGCGGTGACCATCCGCCATTCCACATTTTGATTCTTTCGTCGTGATTCGCCTTACCAACAAGCTAAAAACAGTTTGTTGATAAAGGGGAAATAAAGAATGAAACTGCGAAATTACTTCAAGTGACGTGACTACTCATCTTCCTGGTTACTAGATCATTAGGCGCTTTCAGGTCACTCAACAGTTGGCAACATGTTAAGTAAAATCACAGCCAACGTAATAGAAATTTTGAACTCAGAAATTTTCAAGTCAACTTGGCCGATGATTTCACTAATCATGATACCGACAGTTGGCGGAGCTGAAAGCGCCCATTAAATCGAAACTTACAAAATAATTGTTCAATAAAGTCGTTCTGGCTTTTTTTTAAATCTGCAGCTGCGACATAAAATTTTTGTCCTTGAGTCGAAATGAAAAAATATAAATTAAAAAAAAAAGAATTAGGGACATTTTTGAGATGTAGATTTTTGTTTAAATTTTATTTTGGAGGTAACAAAACAATACAGCAGAAATTTGGTGTTTTAATATAAAATAAAGGTTTAAATTAACAATAAAAATCTATTACGACTTAGTACTAGAAACTAAAATCTCGTGTAGCATGGTTCTTTGAGATGTAGATTTTTGTTTAAATTTTATTTTCGAGAGAACAGAATAAATAAAAAAAAAATTTTGGTGTTTTAATATAAAATAAGGGTTTAAATTAACAATAAAAATCTATTGCGACAGCTTGCAACCAGAAACTAAAATCTGTGTAGCTTGGTTCATTGTCTGATTCCACACACGGTTTTTGGTATCTGGTATTTTTTTCAAGGCCAACTAGTAATAGATAATGTATGAGTCTATTACACCAAGAAAAGTTTACTGTCAGTAAAAACGAAACGAGATAAAAATATAGATATTCTTTATACTAGAATGAAACAAAAAATAAAATCAGTAAAATTTACTGACAAAATATTTGTGTATGTGTTTGTGATGTTGCTATAATAGATTTAAAAAATATGTATCGAGAGTACTTTTTATGGCAACATTTCAATACATATGAAGAAATATTGTGTAGCGATAGAAAATATTTTTCTCACACATGTACCATCATATTTTTTATAGTTAATTATGGTAACGGTCTTTTCTCTTAATTTTGATTACATTATTTTTCATTGTAATTTATTTCAAAAACCACTTTAAACTTAATAATTGTCAACACACACAACGAGCCGCACCAAAAATAAATTTGTTTGGTTATGTTTTTTTATAGTTGCCAAAATTTAGCTATAAAATCTTGGTATTACAACAAAAAATGAAATATTTTGCTTCTTCACTCCAATGTAATTTTATATAATTTTTCTTTTTTTGGTTTTTCAGTATTTTTTACTGACAGTACATTTTTCTTGGTGTAATAGAGGCATAAAGCCTTATGCCCGGTTTACATGAGAAAATTGTTTTCTTCTACAAATATTTGCAGGTAAATAAGAAAGAATCCGCTATATAAAAATATTCAATATGCCAGAAAGAAATAACCATATATAGTAATGGCGTATTTTTTTTATAGGATCATTATTAATTTATTTTTAATTAATTAAAATGCGAAATTTACACTTTTATCTGTGTCGTTTGTTTTTATTATGAATCTCCTCAACATTTATAAATACGAAATAATTTTTTTTCTTGTTAATTTTAAAAATGTTGCCATCAAAATACTCGGACCGAATATATTTTATAGCAACATTTTCATTTTTATGGTGATTTGTGCTCAAAAATTCTTCTGCAAAATTTTGTTGGGATATATTGCTTTTCTTGTCTCTCATGTGCAAAAAGTCAATGTTATATCTTATTCATTTTGCAGAAGAAAAATGTTGGTCGTATGTAAACCGGGCATTAATGTATAGTAGTATTCAAGTCTCGCTGGAATTTTGACAGTTCTCGCGTAGAAGTAATATGGCGGATACACAGTGATGTATTAAGTATAATATTCATGTTTATTGTTTACATTTTTACATTTATTTGCATTTAAATGGAATAGGAGTTTTAGGATACAATTAAAACACAAAGCTTAGATTTTATAAATTAAAATGATATTTAATTCGATAAGTTAAGAATTAATTCAAAATTCCATTAAATTGAAAACTGAATTTGCTTTGCTATGTTGTTGTGGTTTTGTGCGATACGAATAACATTTAGATATTTATTTTCCCTAGTTCGTACCAAAATTAAATGTTGCATTGTTGTGCAATATTTTTTAGACCTATTAATTTTCACTTGATATATGATTGTAATAACATAAATACATAATAATTTTGAATGTTTTGTGTATTAAAACTGAAATATAATTATTTTTCATTGTTATTTATTATTTTATTTAGGTTTACTATCTAAGATAAATGAACCCATCAAAATTTTTATAAAAAAAATTTCTACACCACTGAAAGCTGCGCAGAACAGTTAAATTTTTTTTTTTTTAAGATCTGAATCAGCCATGCTACACTATAAATTCAGCCATGCTACACTATAATTTGGTTTTCTGTATAGGAACCATGCGCAGATTTTAGCGAAAAAAAACTAGATATAATCTTTTTTCGATTAAATAAAAATAAATGAATGCAACCAAACTGCTATACAAATTTTGTGCATGCAACCAACAAAAAAACTCAATAAATTTAGACAAAATTTTATTAGTACGTATGGAGGTACATATAAAATAAAAACTTTTTATTTTAATGTAAAGAAAATTTATTTAAAAAAATATATATATACACAAATTTATTATATTTTAATTTAATTTAAGTTTTAAACACATTAAAATTGGAAAATGGTGTGTACTTTATAATTTTATGAGTTAGTAAATCTATCAAGAGATTTATCGGCAGACGGGCATCTCCTTAGGACCTAATCAAGATGGAAATTATGCAGACCAATTTATTGGAATTAAAATTAAAATCATTTTACTTGTCTGTTATTTCAAAAGTAGTGCTCGCTCACATCAGTTTCCGTAAAATTTAAATATGACAAATTTAATAATACAGTTTTAATGATATATGGTACAAAGAAATACATTTACAGGACTTATTTTGTTGATGATATTGACATACATAGATATAAAAAATAATTGTACAATATATACGTATACGAGTATAATAAAGTATTCTTATAGTTTTGTATTTGAATATATTAGTTTATAAAACGTAATTATTAATAATAAATCATTTACAACACTAAAGATTAACACAAATTAAACCGCCAATGCGAAACGTCAAATTGGATTATGTAAACATAAAAAAAACGAACAAACGTTGCACACACGTCTGCTTCAATAAATAAAATATTCAAAGCTGAACGTGCGTTTTTATAGCAACTACTAGAAATTATATCTAGTTTTTTTTTCGCTAAAATCTGCGCATGGTTCCTATACTGGATTCAAACTATTGCGCAATAGATTTTAATTTTTAATTTTAAACCCTTATTTTAAATTAAATCATTAAATTTTTTTGTCTTGTTTTATTCTTTTCTCTCGAAAATAAAATTTAAACAAAAATCTACATCTCAAAAATGTCCGTAAATTTTTTTATTTTCATTTCAATTTTTTTCATTTCGGATTCACGGTCAAAATTTTTACGTCGCAGCTGCGTAATAAAATTTTTGTCCGTGAATCCGAAATGAAAAAAATTGAAATGAAAATAAAAAAATTTAAGGACATTTTTGAGATGTAGATTTTTGTTTAAATTTTATTTTCGAGAGAAAACAATAAAACAAGACAAAAAAATTTAATGATTTAATTTAAAATAAGGGTTTAAAATTAAAAATTAAAATCTATTGCGCAATAGTTTGAATCCAGAAACCAAAATTGTGTGTAGCATAGCTGAATATTACTATATGTATTATAGTAGTATGCATCAAAAAAGTACGACCATGTAAACTCAAAGAAAAATACTTTATTACTTTATCCAATACCAATACAATTACAGGCCGATTTGTAAAAAATCGACGTTAGTATGAGTCATATTTAATAAAAACTGACAAAACCATACAAAAAAAACATCGGTTGTATAGAAAGAATGTTATGGTTCGCTGATTTTGCCAGTAAATCGCTTGTATTTAATAAATAAAATAAAAAAAATTATTTTGTCAGTGATCACTATAAATAATCAACTTTTGGTAACAATTTCCCCGAAAAATAAATTTAGTATTTCGAAATTTTCATTTAGTATTTTCCGTTTTTAAACAACAACTCTACTTTGCTTACGCACGCGTCACAATCGGCACATGATTTTACAACACGAGAAAACACGAAAATACAAAAAATAATAATTTCTTTGTTTTTTTTGTAACTTTTACTATTGCTGAAGTTTATTTATTTAGTAAAAAAATGTATGTTGCTAAGGATGGGTGTATATTATGTCGAACTTTAATAAAAAAAACTTTAAATATCAAATTGAATTAAAATCTCACTAATAAAATTTATTAAATTTACTAAAATGAATTTTAATAAATTTAATACATTATTTCAATTGTTTGTGAACTAAAAGATTCGTATTCTTTTATATAAATTGAAAAAATTCTTACAGTAGTTAAATGTAAACATGAGTACAGTGGGGAGAAAAAAAACGGAACACAAGACATAACTTTAATATTTATATTTTCACAATTATAATTTGTTCTACTTGATTTTACTAATAAAATTTAATTAAATATTGCACAGAACTTACGTAAATTGCTATCCCGACAACTAAATTGTCTTTGCTATTATCCCGTTACAATATACTCGTACATATTTAGAAGATTTAGTTGTTCTATGTTGAAGTTATATAATTATAACTTATTTTAACCGTTCGGCATCAGCTCTTCTATGCTGATGTATAATGCGGGACAGCACTCTTTATTACTAATCACTTATGTATTTTTGATTAATAAATTTACACATTTTATTTAATTAATTATACATGCTTTTTATTTTTATCAATTAATAAATTTTTCATTTTAACAAATTAAATATTTAAGAGTTAGCAGAAATATAACTTTATACAATTTGTGTCTTAACTATTTCTCCTGTTTTTATTATATGGAATCTATTACCATATGCTATGAAAATTTATAATAAACTCTTGTGTTGAAAATTTAAAACAAAACTTATATACTAATTTTTCTGGTATACAACCTGGCTAAGGACTCTATGTTTCAGCAGTTCAACTAAGGCCAGATTGTATACCAGTTATAACAATTATACCATTTAAACTTCTCCACAAAACGCATCCATTACACCATTTCGAATTGTCACAAATTAGACATTTCTTACCCGATAATATGTCAAAACAAACAACAACAACAACTCAAACAACAAGGTAAATAATTTAATTATAAAAAATAAAACTTAATGGAAATAATTACAAAGTTTAATAAATTTATTTTTATATTAATATTTACATAGATATGCGACAACGAGAAAATGATACACCCACACATATAATACAGTGTATCAAAATAACTATACCTATGTAAACGGAATATTTTGTACAGTAAACTATCGAAACATTTGTACGTACTTAGCGGTAACGGTGTGATTTTTATTCCATAATCAAATCATGTATACATAATTTTCTTAGATAGAATAGACTAAATTAAGTTAAAATATAGCATTCAATTACAATTACATATTTAAATTAATTTATTAACTACATAACATAATATATTATATTAATAATTAATATATAACGTAAACTACATAATTACAAAATTTAAATAAATATTACTTTACATCAATCTGTTACGGTTGTCTTTCCCCACACTGTAGCTCAACGTATAAGGGCCCTTAAACCAAACACAACAACCAAAGAAAATAGTAACATGAAGTCATGAACCACAAAACAAAACAAAAATTTTTTATTTTCGTAAAGAGCACGTGGTTTATGGAAAAATGGGTTGTTGTTCTAATTGGAAAATTAATGAACGAAAAGTTTCTTAACAAGATTTTTTTTTTGTTTATAAATGTTACTAAAGAAGTTAAGATTAGAGAGAAAGGGGCAATAGTTCACATTTCTAGCTCATTTAAAAGATATAGATGATTTCGGGGACGTAAACAAGGATTTTTAAAGTTTTTTCATAATAACTATTTTCGTGTGTATGCCGCCAAGTTAATTTCTCAATACTACTCATACAAACACATAATTTTTTTTTGATCATAAAAATCGGCCTGTAATTGTATTGGTATTGCTTTATCACATACTTTTTTGCTATTAAAGTATTGTACGTATCTAAAAAGTATTGGTATAATGTTATGCGTTGTGAACTGTTAATATAATATTTTTTAGATACGAATAACGAAATATCATTTTAGTCAATTTTCAGATTTTTTTTGTTTATTGTGATAAATTTTAACTGTTTGTGTGAAATATTTGTGAAATATATAACTAATAAACTATTTTATTATGTGTTCACACCACTATGGTGTAAACTGAAGGAGAAAAATACTTTATTAGTAAAATAAACTTTATTAGTAAAAAGTAGCTATGGTCATAAATAAAGAAAACAAGATAATCCAATAAGAATTATTTATTGTATTTAATCCAAAGCGAGGCTAGCGACGCACCCAGTAGATTACTTTTTGGAACTAACATTAAGATCGGCAAATACAACAACTGGAAAATAGCATAAAGTAAACCAATGCCTTCTAAACTACTGGCCGCTTACACCAAATGATGACGACACACTAAGTCGACGTTGTTGTTGCTTTCTCTAGTTGCTTTGTTAGTGTAAATATCCTAAAATTATTATTGCGCAGTCTCGGTATAGACTTAAATTGACGTCATGTGCGAAAAATGAGAGTAGTAAAAGGCCAGTAGTATAGAAGGCGTTGAGTAAACAAACTCTCATTCTCTTTAATTTATATATGTATGTATGTGTATAAATAATGTAACATGGCATGGTACCGTTGTGTTTATTTTACTCATGCATCTTTATGCAAGTTTGAAGGAAAAAGTTATGAAACAGAAAAGAGTGAACAATATTTTATTTTGTTTTAGTTTATTTTTAACAACACTACAACAGTAACAGACATTTTTTTCATTACATCATTATATTTTTTTTTTTGTTTTTTAGAGATCGAATGTTATAAAACTAATTTTTTATTTTTTCCTATGAATGTATGTGATGTAATATACTTTTATTTAGCAGGTACACACATTCAAATATTTTTTTTTTAAAAAGGAAAAGTAGAATACATAAAATGTATTGTTTCTACGAACTTATTTGTCTTCGCCCTTTAAATATTATGAACAGGAAAACGAAATTTTAAATCCCTATTTTGTTTCTTTATTTACATTGATCGTGTACTTTTGACTGCAAAGATGATTATTATTAATATAACATTCGATTTAATTTAAGTATGAACTGAAATATGGGCAAATTAAATTCAAATTCTGTTTATATTTTTTGTTTGTGATTAAATTACTTAACTACGAGCTGCGCTTAGTAAATACGACTCCAAATGAAATAGAAACGACTATTTCTTAGCGAGATTAAATGAAATTTGTTGACCGGCGGAAATTTGATTCTAAAATTAAATCTTTTGAAATTGTAGCATTGGAACTAGGCATTTATAAACCAATTTTTATCAAATTCGATTATAAATCAGATCAAATTCATTTTTGTTGATGGATTTATTCTGATTGTTAATTTATCCGTGCTCCAAAAAAACACATGAAAATTTGTGAGACCTATGGCAAAATCAGTAATTTTTCGGTGCAACCGGCCAAGTGAGGTAATTTTTTTTAGAAGGAAAATGACTAACGGCTAACGCAAACTTGATTAAATATATTTTATTCTGTGGAAATATTTAGCTTGCGTATAAATATTTAAATGGCCAATTTTGATTGAATAACTTTTTAACTAAAAAATATTTAACTAATTAAATATTTCCATGAAATAAAAGCTGTGTTTTTGACGCTTGATCTTTGTTTCATGAAACAACACAAAGGCGCTTGCTAGATTTAAAATCAAAATTTGTGATCTGAAACAAAATTTGGATCATGTTTTTGCATATAAAATTTGAACTAATCCGGATCAATGAGCGTCAAAAAACACGGCTAATATATATTTAATCACGTTTGCGTTGACATTTTTCTGATTGTCGAAACAGGTTTCATATAAAAAAAGTTTAAATGGCTCACAGTTAACAGGCTGTTGGTCATTTTTCTGTGTAACCGGACATTAGACAATTCCAACAAATATAAATAAGCGTCCCAAAGACTAACAACACGACATGACGGCACACAATATACTGAGAAACCCGTAAACCATGACCGTGGTAATATTATGATCTAAGAACATTAGTTTTAGTATTGGGGGTACAAATAAGTTTTGAGTTTTTTTTATAAATTTGAATCTTTATTCAGAGAAATTAGTACAATTTTATTCAAAGTATTGTTCATCAACTTTTTCCCATCTTTCAGGCAGCATACGAATTTTGCGTCGAAAAAATTCCTCATGTTTTGAGGCGAATTTATAGCTTCTTCGTAAGCAGTGAATTGTTGCTTTGCCATGAGTCATCGACAGAAACAAGTGGTAGTCGGAAGGGGTAATGTCTGGTGCATACGGCGGGTGCGGTGGAATATCCGATTGAAGCGCGTAAAAGATTCCTGGGCGACTCTTGCAACATGTGGCCGAGCGTTGTCATGCTGAAAGGCCACGTAGTCATGTCTTTTGGCGTACTGTGGGTGTTTCGTGTTTGGGCTTTAATACTCGGCTTAATTGCATCAATTGTTGTTGATAACGTTCTCCAGTTATGGTTTCGTTAGGCTGGAGTAGTTCATAGTAGATCACTCCGAACTGTGCCCACCAGATGCACAGCATTGACTTCTTGCCATGAATATTCGGTTTGACGGTTGAAGTTGATGCATGAACGGGCTTACTCTACGATTTTCTGCGCTTTAGGTTGCCGCAGTGAATCCACTTTCCGTCCCCTGTCCCCCATCACGATTTGATGTAAAAACCCCTTCCGGTTTTGTCGGAACCAGTACTCATATGGCGGAATCAGTACACACATGTTTTTATTGATGGAGCATGTTCCCCATGTGCTTCAAACAGCAATCGATGTTCATCAGCTGCAATTTTCTTCAAATTAAAGCAAAAACAAAACGCTTTCCGCAAATTGTGTTTTGTTGGCACAAAGATTGACAAAAAACTGTTTTTCATTGATTGATCGGGACGAAACTTCATACTTAAGCTTTTCCATAAATTAGGAGATTCTAGTGAAATAGCAGCTTCCATAGGAGCTTGTGCAAATATTTTGAGAAGTATATCATTTATTAGAAAAACGACCATCACCTAAAAGATTCTAAATTAATTTTGCAACACCGGTATTGTTCACAGCTCAGCTTTCCGAAATTTAAGCAGAAATTACGATTTTTGACAAAAAACTGTTTCCAACAAAAATTCAACCTTTGTTTACCCCAAATAGATTGATTTATCGGGATGATCATTTTTAAGATTTTACCATAAATTAAGAGATCTCAGTGATTTTTGGTCGAAATCGGTACACGAGAAGTTGCAGCAATATTTTGAAAATTATATAACATCTACGAAAAAAATCCATTGAAAACCAAAAGAATGAAAATTAAATTACATCAGTACATTTTAATTTATTTTACGTAGTAAAATAAAGTATAGTAATTATGAAAAATGTTGACCTTGCGACTTTTGCAGGTTTAACATTCGCTATATTGCCGCAGTCAAAAAATGTGGTTGTTAAAAAATTCTCTGTGTATATGTGCATATGCAGAGTAACAGACTAGCTTCTTTACAGGCCAGACGGATTGACTGATCGGGATGAAACTTCACACATAAGCTTTTGAAATAATTTGACAGAATCATATGATTTTTGGCTGAAATCAGTCCCCCGCAAATTTTGTTTCGGTCCACTTAGTAGCGTATACTTTATATTATATGATATCGGTCCATACCAGCGCCTATTATAAGATTTTTCGATTTCGATTTTTTTCGATAGTCGAAATAATTTCATAGATCTCAAAGAAATTAATTGTTAATAAAGAATGGTAACAATAAAAACTTCGAGTTACCTTTTATTACTCATATCAAAAGCGTTTGAATTGGTGTGTAAACGTTTTCTTTATATGTACATGGGCGTAACGTCATCTTCATCAAGAATCTCCATCAATTGAATGGGCAAAAACCGATACTGTCCATATTCAATCTTTAATGAATTGTTGGAATGAAAATATTTTTTTACTTTAATTACTATTTTTAATTAATTTTAATCACTGTCAAAACAAAAAAATTCGAAACTTCGAAACCGAAAAGTTTCAAAATAGGGTAAATCCGCGTCGAATTGATTTTTTTCGATATCAAAAAATTTCATAATAGCCCCCCAAGTTTTGCAAAATTTAAGCGGAAATGACATATTTTGACAAAATCTGTTTTGAACAAAAATTCGTTCCCTGTACAAATTAATTAACCCTGTACGGATTAATTGGAATAAAATTTCATACTTAAGTTTCTACCATAAATTTGGATAGTGGTGTTTGGCCGAAATCGGTCCATCAAAAGCGACAGCTTCCATAGAATTGTTTTCATTTTTTGCATACTCATCTTTATCGGCGAGGCCCACTTTAGGATGAATGGATATATAAACAAGCAAAATTGACGAATTTCTACAGTACCACATGAGTTATATCACCACCAAATAAACCCCGAGAAAGCCACTGTTTGGTGTGGATTTTGATTTGGCTGATTCACCGGTTTGTGCTTCTTCCAAAACCGGCATTGTCATAACCGGCAACGGCATACAGATCGATGACCCAAGTTTTTGTAGCCTAAACTGGAAGAAATTGATACCAATGACATGTGGTTTCAACATTGCGACGCTACATGTCACACAGCGCATGCCACGATTATCAGTCTGCACGAGCGATATGAGAGCATATGGTAATTTCGCGCAGCGGCGACGTGAACTGGACATAGGTGTCGCATGATTTAATGTCTTTAGGCTTTATCCTTTGGGGCTATCTTTAATCGCAGGTCCAAACAATTGATGCCCTCAAAGTCAACATAACGAACACCATCCCTCAAATTCAGCCTGATTTATGCGACAAATTCATCGAACGCAAATCAATCCGATTTTCCGGTCCCTTAATTTACAACAGATTTCCTGAGTCATTGAAAACCGTAATGAATATTCATTAATTCAAGAAACAATTAAA
Organism: Nephrotoma flavescens; assembly: GCA_932526605.1. NCBI lineage: Eukaryota > Metazoa > Arthropoda > Insecta > Diptera > Tipulidae > Nephrotoma > Nephrotoma flavescens. Next base: position 169,506,910 of record OW052221.1, on the reverse strand, counting down.
GATCTACTATAGAGAATTGGTAAATAATTACATTTTTTAAATTGTATAAACTTGAAATGCTATATCTGACACATGTATGAGAAATATGTTTATTATATTGTTAATTTCCCTTTAAAGGACAGTAAATCCATTGGGGAATTAACATTATAATTTTGTTGTAATATTATTTTATTGTAAATAAGGTTCTTGTTAAAAAAAAAAAAAAAAAAAAAAAAATTAATCCTCCTGAAAATGTGTCAACAAGCAAAGCCGCGGCGGACATTTGAACGAGCATAATAACATTTTTCAGTTAATTGCGAGTTTCTTGCGAAATTTAGTGCAAGTCTGTGTTTCAAAACTGGTAATTTCCACGTGAGCTTTTTAATTATTTTTTTCTCTGATGCTGAAAAATTTAGCATTTACAAAAACGACTGTTTTGGACAAAAAAACTGTTTTCAACAAAAAATCGGTCCCTATGCAGGATAACGGATTAGTTGGAATGAAACTTCATGCTTAAGCTTTTACTATAATTTGGGAGGTCCCAATGATGTTTGGCCAAAACCGGTGCACCGGAAGTGACACCTTCCATCGGAGCTTTCAATTTTTTGCAAGTATTTTGAAAAGTACATATACATACATATAACTTTTACGAAACAACTTTTAAAAAAAAATGTGTAAATTTAATTTCAAACACAAATAGTTCATATTTTAAATATTACCGGAAATGATGAGTTTTGATAAAAAAACTTCATTTCACCAAAATTCAGCATCAACAGTCCAGTCGGATTGAATATTCGGAATGAAACATCGTACTTAAATTATTTCCGTTAATTAGGAGGAGATTCTTGCGAATTTTGTTGGAAACCTGTGTACCGGAAATGGCAGTTTCATTGGGAGCTTTTTCAATTTTTGCAACGATATTAAAAAATTTTACATTTACACAAAACAACAAGGAATTAAAAGATTCAAATAAATTTAAAGGTAAAATTTCAACAAGGGTTGACCTTGTTCGTTGTCTGAAATTTAAGCAGGAATAATGATTTTTTATTATCAAGATGGTTTTACCAAAAGTCCGATAAGTTTCTCCGCTTTAGAAATCAAGCGGGGTGTATCCGAGATCTATGTTTACATTCGTGGTAATATAAAGTCTGGTGTTGGCCACAACATTTTCCCCTCTTCGTTTTTTACAAGTTTTTCTGATATCAATGCATTTTGTATCAATAAGATTAGCAACGAAGATGCAGGGGTTCATGAGCAATGTTTACAGAAAATTTCAACAAAAGTTTGCTTTACATACCTACATAGTATAAAGGTTGGGATCATGAGACTAAGTAATCCGTATTATGGAATTTTCCTGGAAAATAATAAAATCTCATTTTCATCCCAAGATTCTTTTAATTGATCAATTTTTAAAAATTCGTTTTATTAACTTATACATTTAATTGTTTGACGATATTCTAGAAAGTTAAACAAAAAGATGAGAAAGATTCGGGGCCGAAATCTATAAGCATTTTTGTTGCCTATAAAGAAATTCTATGCAGTGTGATTTGCGTATTTAAAATATCACACCCACCCACATCCACACCCACCTAACCCCATCTACACCCAGCCCCATCTAAACCGACGCCAATCCACCATAACTCAACCGACCCCAAACAAACGCAAATCACCATACCTAAGCATTATTACAACTATCCAATTCGAGCCCCCAAAACCGCCAAATCTCGCCCGCACCACCCTATACCGCACCACCCATATCATCATCATTTAACACCTCCATATCATTCCCACACACACACTCCCCACACAAACCCTCATCCACCAAATCCCACAAAATAAAAAAAAAATCTATCAATTTTCAGGAGCGGGGTTAAGAAAACCCTACATATCTCCAAACACCCAAAACACAAAAATGTCCAAATCAATAGGGCTCTTTCCCATGAATTGCTTGAACTTTTAGTGAAGAAATTAAGGTGATATCTCCATCCGTTCTCAAGTTATCGTGGACACAGACGGACGGACGGCAAACCGAAACCATGTTGCATGTTTTTAACAAAAATGCTTAAAAATCGTTAAATAATCCAAATACATACATATGTATATAATCATTTACTAAATTTGACTATGAAATGACCACTTCAATTTGTTTTGAATTTATTCCACAACTTAAGAAAAAAGCAAAAATTCTATTTCCTGCCAATCTAATTAGATTTTTCAATTCGAATAAAAATTAGTAAACAGTTTCCATATTTCAGAACATCACTTGAATAAATGAATTAATCCCACCTAAACCAACCAAGTTGAAATTATTCCTTCGACAAAATACTCGTAATCAGCAATAAATTAAGGATGAAATTTCCAGACATCAAACTTTCGTTACATACATCTGTTCAACCGCTAAAAAGTATTAAAAATTTCTGATTTATTTAATTTGACCGTATTCCAGTTCATATTTAAATCGTTAAAAAGGGCTACCTGCAAATTTAATATTATTAATCTATGTTATATAACATATTATTATAATTTGTATATTATATTAATAATCATCTATATAATAACATTAGAATATTTTGCAGTTGAAGTACACGATCAATGTAAAATAAAATAGTAATTTAAAATTTCGTTTTTGTGTTCATAATATTTAAAGGGCGAGCAAAAATAATTTTGTAGAAGCAATATATGTATAAACAAAATGATCACATAATATTCTCTGCTCTCTCACGGTTGTATTTATATTTTTGTAGTGGAATACACTAAAACTTCGAATTACGTTATCTGAATAGACACATTTCTTTAAATTCTCACTAACTTCTTGAATATGGATAGGAAAAATTCAACTTATTAAGAAAATCAATTACACTTAAATTGTTCAATTGTTAAATTGTTCATAATTTATTATTGTTACGTGTCTCCAAATGATCGGCCAACACAATTTAATATGATAGACCTCAGTGGATATTGGGAGGGTTTATTGCCGACATTTATACCAGGTTTCCATCGTCGATAGCATAATAGAATAATAGTATAATACTATTTTACTATCAAGCACTGCTGGTTTTCCATCGCACGGTTTGAAATAAGCTTATTCGAAATGAGCGTTTGATAAAAAGAATATTATTAGTTTATTTGACACGTATTATGTAATAATAATATATAACGATAATCAGCCAACAAATTGTTTCTCATTGCGGCGAGAAAATATTAAAAATGGTAATGGATAAGCTAGAAAAATTAAATTTATTTTTACACTCTTAAATTTGTAACGTTAAAAATAATATTTGCTACGTATTATAAATTTGATAGCTAGTATACTGAAATGTTTTAATAAACTATTATACTATCAACTTTGGTTTTCCATCGTAATATTATAATATTATAATACTATTATACTTGTATACTATGACGATGCAAAACCGGTATTAGTTATTACTCTGTCTGAGACACAACAAATCTTTTGTGTTGAGAACTCCCAAAGAAAAGAGAAAAAAAACACTGTTACCATTTCACTGATGTAGCCACATCACAACTCCATTGACCAATTAAAAAAATTAGTTCATTTTTAAATCTTACAACTATTTATTTACAAACAAAAAAAATGGAATGTATGAAAAATCATATCCCTATACTAACAACAACAAAAAAAACGCTTCCAAAACTAAAGAAAATTGCCATTCGTTTACACCAACAACGACAAAAATATATCTAATCAATTTTTAAAGTGAAAAAAATTATACTTAAATAAAAACTCACCCAGCTTTCCGTTGAGTACTCCGCGGTTAACCAGTGGTGGCTGTGGAAAGGAACTTAAAATGGTTTACATACACTTTTTCACTTTGGTAATCAAAAAAAAAAAAAGACACAGAACTGAACCAAACGTGGTTGATAAACGTTTAATTAAAAATTTTCTTTAATTCCCCGTTTTTTATTCTAAGACTGTGTCCGAATTGTATGATAAATATTTTTTAGTACAAACATTGTGGAAATATCGAAGACACACGAATTATCATAGTCTATGAGCATAATAATTTTTGACAGATAAGTGAAAATTTATTCGACTTAAGGTTAAATATTCCACAATATCATTGTATTTTGTTTTTTAAATAATTCAATACAAAGTTATAATTAAATAAATATAACTGGATTTATTATTTCAAGTGTTTTTAATAATGTATAACTTAATCTTAATCTTATCATGATTAAATTCAAAATTTTCAAATTAAAATTAAAACTGAGGGTGGGGAATTTTTACCAAAAAATTATCACAGAATTCGGGCAGCAACTTGAAAAAAAATTACCGGAAGAGAAAATTTTTCACGTTAGTGCCAAATATTTGTGCTAGAAAATATTTATCATACAATTCGGACACAGTCTTAGATTGAAGTTAAATATACAACAAAAAAAAATTCTTCATGCACTATTCTCAAGTGAGTTGAAATAAACTCGGCGCTAAATGGGCAAAACCAAACAAACTTTCAGTTTCAATTCGAAAAAAATCTATAATATATATATATATATATATATATATATATATATATATATATATATATATATATATATATATATATATATATATATATATATATATATATATATATATATATATATATATATATATATATATATATATATATATATATATATATATATATATATATATATATATATATATATATATATATATATATATATATATATATATATATATATATATATATATATATATATATATATATATATATATATATATATATATATATATATATATATATATATATATATATATATATATATATATATATATATATATATATATATATATATATATATATATATATATATATATATATATATATATATATATATATATATATATATATATATATATATATATATATATATATATATATATATATATATATATATATATATATATATATATATATATATAATATATATATATATATATATATATATATATATATATATATATATATATATATATATATATATATATATATATATATATATATATATA